>JBBBDQ010002429.1:2007500-2095000 GCA_037127315.1 Ascarosepion bandense
CCATACCTTTATAATATGGCTACCAACTCTGAGTGAGGGAGATACACAGACACTGAGGAGTCACTGAGTAGTAGTCACAGAGTGAGCGAATAAGTGAGTCATGACACCGCGAGAAGAAGTAATCTCCAGTCCACGTTACCTTTGTACTACATTTTCCGAGAATATACTATTCAACCTTATATCCGAGTCTGTGTTATCTTTCTATGGCCATTCGGTCAGTCATAACACTGGTGATGAAGAATACTCTAACTAATACGGGGAACCCCTACATAATCTACAAAGAGAAATCTCTACCTAAAAAATTCCACAAAAAGGTTACGCCATAACTCTGACATAGAATATTCTAACCACAAAAAGAAATCTCAACTTTTCACAAAAACAAAAAAAAAAAAAAAAGTAACGCCTACAACAGTTGTACATTAAACAACTAATAACTGAAAAAAAAAAATAAAAATAAAATACGGACACACCAACCAAATAAACAGGCAACTTAAATACGAATTCGGACATGAGATATATTAGAAAGAAGGAAAAAGAATAGAAAAAAATAATAACTCAAGCCATTTTTTTCTGTGAAACCAACAACTCAAAAATAATTACTAGTAAAAATTAAAAATTGTAAGTAAAAACTTTTTTCTTCTCCCCTCATTGCTATAATCAAAAGCCTTTCATTGTTCTTCACTTTCTTCAACTACACAGGAAAAAACGAAAGAAAAAATATAATTTTCTGTTTGGCAGCGTGGTTGTTATACAAATTTTTATTTTTCTTTCTTAGAGAAAAAAATTGTAGTACCCAGACTGTATTGGTAAAAGAAAAAAAAAGTTTTTTATCACCAGCCGGAGCTAAAAATTATTAAGGAAAAGAATTACTTTTCATTTTCTTCCCCCCACTTAAAGAAAAAAAATTGTCTAAATTCCATTTTTTTTTTCTCTGAAAACACATATTTGAAGACATTATGGAGGACTTTAAAGCAACCATTGTACAGATGATGAAGGCACAGATTGATCATCAACAGAAGACTGAGGAACGTATGTTACAGCAGCAACAGCAAATGGAAGAAAGACAACGACAGCAGCAACAAATGTGGGAAGAAAAATTGCTCCGACAGCAAAAAGAACAACAACAGCTTTTCCTTGAATTACAAAAACAAGAATTACTTTTAAAAACATTAAGAAAAAAAAAATTTTTCTGAAAACAACACTGCATTTTCTCACAACACAATTTGGAATTCAATAGCGACATTCAATTATCTTCCTGACGAAGATAAAACATTTAAGCTTTCTATAGAAGATATGAAGATCTTTTTACGGTAGACTGTCAGGATTGGTCGAACACTAAAAAGGTCAGCCTTCTTTTGAGAAAGTTGGGAACAACAGAACATAGTTCGTCGATTACATTCTTCCGAGAAAAACAAGTGAATAAGGGTTCGATGAAGCAATAAAACTTTTGACCGAGTTATTTAGCCCTAAAACAACACTATTCCACAAAAGATGGAAATGTTTCAACTTGTCAAAACGGGGTTATGAGGATTATCTTACATTGCTGTCCATTGTAAATAAGCACCGTGACGATTTTCATTTGGCAGAATTGTCAGCTGACGATTTCAAATGCTTAATATTTGCCCAAGGTTTACTCTCCACAAAAAACTCGGAGATAAGACAGAGACTTCTATCAAGACTAGAAAGCCAACCAGGTCTGGCTGAAGATTGCTAGTGCATAATCAGTGTTAAAAGCAATTCCAAAAACATTGAGGAATCAGGCATATCGTATATTAGGAGGATTAAGTTCAAACCAAAAAATTACTTCCCTGGTAAAGGTAGAGAAAGCAAAGAGTATGCCCATTCACAATCTAAAAGTAGACTACCCTTACAGAAACAAAAAGTACCCATAAGCCCATGCAGACGTTGTGGTGGACAACATTGGGCAGCAGACTGCTTCTACCTAAACAAGACATGTAATAATTGTGGAAAAATTGGCCACAAAGGAGCACACTGTAGAAACAGAGTCAGACAAACTAGATCAAATGAAAAAGTAGATAGGAATCTATGAAAATGCATTGTGGTCAAAATGCTAAACAAAACAGTTAAGCTGCAACTAGATTCTGGCTCGGATCTCTCAATTATTAATCTTCACACTTGGAGGAAATTAAAAAAAACAATGATGAAAAAGGCAAACAAAACAGCTCGTGCAGTAACAAGAGACAAAATCAAATTTGAAGGTGAGCTAACGCTACCTGTAACACTAAATGGCATCACAAAGAAACTAAAAGTTTTCATCCATAAAAACTCTGAGAACTTATTTGGAACTGATTGGATGGAACAGTTTAAGTTGAGGGACCAACCAATCAACAAGTTTTGTTAAAAGGTGGAAAATATGACAACAGATGCCCAAGACCTGAAAGACAAACTAAAAGAAAAATTTTCCGAAATTTTCTCGGCAGGGCTAAGAAAATGTACTAAGACAAAAGCCAGATAAAAGCTGAAAGAAAATGTTCAACCCCTTTTTTATAAGAAAAAGAAATGTAAAAATAAAAACTGTATTAACATCAGAACTATTTCTGACTCACTTTAATAGATCAAATGGCCAAGCAGGAAGGTGCATGGACATGTTTAAAAGTGCATTCAAAAAAGCTCAAGGAACTCCTACCGACATAGCATTACAGTAGTTTTTACAAGTTTATCACATAATGCTGAACCCGAATACACCATCAACAGGCTCACCGGAAGAAACCATGTAAGTTTGCCAGAAAGGTGAAATCCGTGTTTGACAAAATAATTCTCAAACAGTCAAAAATACGTATGACTGAAAAAGTACCAAAGAAACGATTTCTCCCAGGTCAGAAAATTTTTAAAGAAAATTTTCTAAGAATATGCCATACTGGGAGGAAGGCACGATCACTAGAAGACACATTAATCAAGTGAAAAAAAATGGCATGAAATGGATTCTATCAGCACACAGGATGAGGTGGAAGGACCCACCGAGATCATTTACAACACATTTGACCTCGAGCCTCTGCAACACACACCCAAACAATGAAGGTCAAGGTCAGGGAGAAAGAGGAAATTTACTGATCAATTCCAAAAAGCAAAGGTATTAAATTTCAGGGAAATGATAAATCCTTTTACAAGTAAAAGGCTTGGGAGGCGGGTATTGTGGGGACCTACCTTCTACACCTTTATAATGTGGCTACCAACTCTGAGTGAGGGAGATACACAGACACTGAGGAGTCACTGAGTAGTAACCACAGAGTGAGTGAATGAGTGAGTCAGGACACTGCGAGAGAAAATACTCTCCAGTCCACGTAACCTTTGTACTACGTTTTCTGAGAATATACTATTCAACCTTATATCCGGGTCTGTGTTATCTTTCTATGGTCCTTCACTCATAACAGAAAGTTTATTAATTATTATGTTAGAACGTGAAAACTACAACAAAAATTTTACATTTTGTTTCGACATTGAAAGAACAATGTCTCATCAGGTAATTAACAATAATGTCAAAACAAAATGTACAATTTTCTAGTAGTTTGTAGTTTTCGCATGTTCTAACATAATTATATATACATATATTCAAAGAAAAACATTGCACATAAATATGGTAGAATACTAATTTATCTTTTATTTGCTGTGTCCCATATTAACGCCAAAAATTTTATTGTTAACAAGAATCCTTGGAAAAGAATAGGAAGGCACGTTTGTGGATTTCATTTTTTTTTTTTTTTTAAATCCACTCCTGTCTTCTGCTCAATTGTTTAAAGACCATATAAAATGAACAGCTGTTGGTCTGAAAAGGAAAACTTACAAGTGTCGCAAGATAATGACAGCAGGTGACACCACCAACAATAACACTAAACAAGATAAAACATTACACCTGACATGAGGCTCTTATTCAGTACTTGAAAAAAAAAAAAAAAAAAAAAAATTGAAGACTAATGATGCCAGCTTCAACCCACACCTTCAATATACATATCTTTTTTTTTGTTTTTTTATTATATTTTTATTGTTCTTAAAGTCAGGTGCAGCCGAAGTATCAATATATCAATTCACTAATTAAAATGAAAATAAAATCATAAATTTTCTTTAAACAACTGAGGCTTTCTTCGTGTATTTGACACGATAAACACAAATATTTCAGCTAATTCAATCTTCTGTCTTCATCCAGTATCTATCTAAACTTGTTTATAAATGAAACTTTGTCTGTGTATGTGTCTGGGTGAATGTGTATGTGTCTGGGTGAGTGTGTATGTGTCTGGGTGAGTGTGTATGTGTCTGGGTGAGTGTGTATGTGTCTGGGTGAGTGTGTATGTGTCTGGGTGAGTGTGTATGTGTCTGGGTGAGTGTGTGTGTATCCGTTACCTATAGACTCCAAAACGGCTGAACCAATTTTCTTGAAAATTTACACAGTTGTACTATAAGCATCTGCGAGTGTTCTTAGCTAGGTTTTGTGTCAAGGTACCCCCGATAAATATCGAAAATCGATAATCGAAAAAACCGGGTTATAGAAGGAATGGTCCGATTTTAATCAAATTTGATACACTCACAAAGACATAAGAAACGATATTCAGAAGTTTCAAGGTTGCAGCTCTTACAATAGTGCAGAAAATTTGATATTGATACCAGAAAATCAAAATTTGACTTGCATCCATTCATTTTTCTTTCAGTCTACAGTTTCGCTTTAACTGGAAACAACTATTGCTTTATAGTCTTTCATGCCAACGTCCAAAGAGTCTGAGCTCCAGGATCATGGATTAGTTTTAAAGATTTCATTACACCCGAGCAACGCCGGGTTATACTGCTAGTATAATAAGAAAGTGTCTTTTTTATATACAAATTTGACAACAGAAAGAGCCATCATCAATGTATGAAAAATCATTCTATTTACAAACTAGACAAAATCCATTTTGCAGACAAAACCATTTCTTCTGGCACCATTTTTTTGAGAAAAAAATTATTTCTAAATATTGCTATTTACTGAAAAAGTTGCATGGATACTGCAACTGATGCACCGCAGTTGACAGCATCAACCCACAGGCTAAACTGTAGTCAGAAGAGTTTTTTGAACCCTCTGGTGAAGGGGCACGCTTCCCTCCAACCCACCTATGCAAAGTAGCCATCGGTAAATCGCCAGCCTGAGTGTAGGAGCTGCACCTCAGAGGTCAACGGATTTGACCAGTGGTTGAGGAGAAACTTTTGAGAGGAGGGACGAGGTAACCTCAACATCCCCAGCACAAAAGAAACCAGTAAAGCATTGCAATATTTTGCCTTCAGTGTCACTATGAACCACAATTACAACAAAAAAGGGTGAGTGGTGACTACAGTGGTGAAAATGAACTAACTTAACGGATGAATGAATTTACTAAAAGATTTACAATATTATAAACATCAAGCATATGAATTGACATAAAATGAAAAATTAGTTACGAAACAATTTTATTAATATTTTAAGATATTTTTTTTAACTGTAATAAGAAGCAAAAAGATATAAATACTCAAAAGCTTTACCAAATGTCACTGCAGGCTTACAGCCACATCACGTTGAATACACCGGTCCTCACTCGATCACCGAAGTTAAGCAACATTGAGCCTGGTCAGTACTTAGATGGGTGACCACTTGGGAATACCAGGTGCTGTAAGCGTTTAGTGACAGATGTGCCTGCTTATGGCCATATCACGTTGAATACACCAGTTCTCGCTCGATCACCGAAGTTAAGCAACGTTGAGCATGGTCAGTACTTAGATGGGTGACCGCTTGGGAATACCGGGTGCTGTAAGCGCTTAGTGTTAGTGACGGATGTGCATTGTGGTTCAGTGGATATCGGCTCAAAAAGCAAAACTGGTGAGCCAAGTTCGAATTCCATTTGAATACCCTGCATTCACTTAAGCACTGGTACCCTTGGTAAAGGTATTAATCTGTCCCTTCCCTCCAGTTATGGGTTAAATAACAGGGTAGGACTTGGGGACCCTGCCCTTAAAGACAAATCCCAATGAATCTTGATACTCGAAAAGAAAAAAGTTTTACTAGACACAAAACTTATAAAAACAGCAATAAATTGTTAAAAGAAAAAGGTATTACCAGCAATAAATAAAGTTTAGTTGGCAAGAAATGACCCGCCGAGGTTGATATGCCATAAAAACAAAACCAGCCAACAAAAAAAAAAAAAAAAAAGTCACTGCTTACTTTCATACCAAATTGCTAGGTCTCTTCTCTAACAGAATAACTCAAATGATTAATAAATAGTCAGTCAGTTAAAGTGCCATACATGATACACGCTTGGGCGATCATGTCTCGAAAGAGACATGACTGACTGGGCAGAACATTATCCCGCAGTAGGTTGCCATTGCTTTCTGCGGTAGACTGGTTGCCGACCAAGGCTATAGAACCCAATCTGTCCTGTTATTTAACCCATAACTGGAAGGAAGAGACAGATTAATACCTTTCCTAAGGGTATTTGCGCGTAAGTGAATACAATGGATTCAACTGGAATTCGAACTCGGCTCCCCGGTTTCTTGTTCCGAGCCGATATCCACTGTAGCACAACGCACAAGTAGGTCTCCCAAATTGCCCTACTTCACAATTTGAAAATGTTGGTTGCTTGCTTGCTTGCTTTTGTTTTATGGCATATCAATCTCAGGGGTCATTTATTGCCAACTAAATTTTTTTTCTTTATTGCTGGTAATACCTTTTTCTTTCAACAATTTATTGTTGTTTTTATATAGAGCAACTAATTTGAAAACATCACTATAAAATCATCAACTTTGAAAATAGCAAAAAAAACACAGCCGTCATTAAAATACTGACATAGTTTAAAGAGACGTGGAATAAAAATTAATCATCACACGAGAAAGAATTGTTTCTTTATAAAAAGAAAACATTAAATCTTGTTTAGATGCTAATTTTATCTAAATAGCCTTGAAAATAAACCAGATATTAGCTTATGGCCATATTACACTGAAAAACAGGTACCCATACAATCACCAAAGTTTAAGCAAAATTGAGCTTGATCAGTGTCTAGATGGGTGACTGCTGGGAATACCAGCTGATGCAGACTTAAATTTGTGGGTATTGTAATGAACAATGACACGGAATTGTTAATGAGAACAAAATCTCAATTCCTATTGGATTCATTATGTTCACTTACACGTAAATACATATAGGAAAGATATAAATACACCACTTTTATAGAGTTGCGAGAAGTGTTCTTCTTCTTCTTCTATGTGCCCTGTCCCTTCAGGACGTAGGCGATCATGGCTCTCCACGTCTCCCTATCCCTTGTGGCTCTTAGTATGTTTGCTCCTGGCAGCCCCCGTTCCGTCATCCACCTGATCAGACTCTGCAGATATGTTATCCGCTGCCTTCCTCTGTCTCTCCTTCCTTCTATCTGACCAGTCAGTATCAGGTTCTCCAGGCTCTCCTTCCTCATTGCATGTCCCAGGAACTTCAGTTGTCTCTTCCTGATGCTCAGCATCAATTTCCTTTTTGTTGCCATTCTTTATAACATCCTTTATGTTATCCGCTGCCTTCCTCTGTCTCTTTTTCCTTCTATCTGACCAGTCAGTATCAGGTTCTCCAGGCTCTCCTTCCTCATTGCATGTCCCAGGAACTTCAGTTGTCTCTTCCTGATGCTCAGCATCAATTTCCTTTTTGTTGCCATTCTTTCTAACACTTCGTCGTTGCTTGTATGCTCAGTCCACGATATCCGTAGCATCCTTCTGTAGAACCACATTTCGGCCGCTTCCAGTTTTGTCCTCATTTTCGATGATATTGTCCAGCATTCACAGCCGTACTGAAGAACTGACATCACGTAGCAGTCTAGCACTCTTTTCTTCGTTTCTATTGAGATCTTCCTGTGTGTTAGTATTTTGCTCATCTTCTGGAACGCGTCCTTTGCCATGCCAATTCGCCTTCGGATCTCCGTGTCGCACTTTCCATCTCCTGTTAGAACACTTCCTAGGTACTTAAATTCTTGGACTTGTTTGATTCTGTTATTCTCCACCTGTATTTGGCATTTTGGGTTATATCTTTTGCTGATGACCATGCACTCAGTTTTCTTAAAGTTTATTTGTAGTCCCTTCTTGTCACTCTCCACTGCTACTTTCTGTATGAGATCTTGCAGTTTCCTTTCCGTGTCCGCAATCAGTACTGTATCGTCCGCGTATCTTATGTTGTTCAGGTTGTGGCCTCCAATAATAAATCCTGGTGTGTCATCTAGGGTCCTCAAAATATTCTCGCTGTATAGGTTGAACAAATCCGGTGAAAAGACGAGAAGTGTTACATTTTTTAATTAATAAATCTTTTTTCATTAGATAATTGGTTTTACAAATTTTACCATGTGCAGACATCGTCCAGAACAAATTGAATACAAAATCTTATATTAATCTTATATTATTAATCTTATATTATATCCAATTAGAAGACAAGGGAAATTAAAACTTGAGTCTATTTTTGGTCGTCAAAATGTTTATATACATGTGATTTACCTTTTTGTTTACAGAGAGCTTTTGAGCCATTCCCGAGAAATTATTCTTGACAACCTCCGTTTCTTACCCTTTCACCTTCTCCACATGAAGCAAAAGAGAGAGAGAAAGTCATGATTAATAACTGGATGTTCAATACACATTGACATGCATTTCTCACTCTCTCATCTTCCCTCTTGTGCTGCGTTCTGTATCTCCTCTTCTGCCTCATTCAACAGACAAAGACCTGCATCTGTCTAGACATTCAAAAAGTAGACGGCAAATTCCTCACTATATCACTCTCTCTCTATCTCACCTATACTTTTCTTCATCAAACCTGCCCAGCATCAAATAAAGAGAGGAACAAACTCAACATACAAAAGCTTACTCCTATCCGTGCATCCATAAACAAATATCTACAAGACATCAAAAACATTTCCTGCTAAATTCAAGAGAACTGAATTTTAAAAATTATTATTTGCCTATATTTCTGAGATGAGGTATTATTTACACTATTTACATTATTGTTATCATCTTTGTTGCCATTTGTATGATGTTTCATCTGTTGGATGCTCCGGCCTTCTTCAGGTGCTAGAAATTTCGAACCAAAAAATATTGTAGAAAAAACTTTCCAAGGAATTTTTCGCACTCAATTATAATTTTTATAAACAACAAAATTTGATGATTAATAAATCTTTTTTATTCTTTGATGCCTTTAAAAAACATTCTGCACCTTCTGATATATTAAATGTGGGGAGTTTGACTCAAGGACATTTTCGTAGAAACAGACAAACTCTCCTACAAACGCCACTGGAAACTATGCAATCTTAAGGTATCAGCACAGTTGCTAGGCTACAAAAATCTCCTAAGCTGACCAAGCATAGAAATGAATACAATATGAGAAACAAAAAATATGGAGTGTCAGAGAAAATCATTAGTGTCAAAATTGCAATATGAGCTCTGGTAAAAAAAATTTTGAAAAAATCATTAACATCAAAAAATTGTAATATAAACTCTGGTAAAAAGGATTACTGGACATTACGTTCATAAATCCCCAAAATTCAGTCCTTAAGGACACATGGCCGAGTAGATATAGACATTGGTTAGTTCCTGTGACTTGACCCAAACAGTTATGAGTTCAATATAGGTAACTGATGACTACCAGATGTTGCTGTAGCCAAGGAATAAGAACGATATATCCCAGTAATTGTAATAAAGAGTTTGGTTCGAAATTCAATTGGCGCTAGAGATGAGGATAATAGACTGAATAATGTAAATACTGTCACCAATAAAAATTTATTAAAACTTCATCTCTCTCTCTCTCTCTCTCTCTCTCTCTCTAAGTGAACAAAAGAAAAGAAAAGGCACTAAGTGAATCTGAATATTCAAACAATTCTAGGATTTGTGATGAAGAAGAACCATTGCAAAAGACTTTCAGTTACAAGGTCAATGGATTGCAGTTTATTATTACGCCAACTGGTACTTTGACCAAGTCATTGGTATTATATCTCTGTTCAATGTTGTAATCAAAATTTTAGTGACAACTAAAAGCAATTTTTTTATGGTCTTTGTTGAATGATATAATACCACTTTCAAGAGCTGATAGAATATGGAGAGTTCCAGGAATATTGGCCACATCAGAGGCTTACAAATAAATTATAAATGCAAATCATCATTAGAAGAAATACAGGAGGACCATTCCAAATGTTCAAATATTTTTTTTTATCATCAGTTCCGATAAATGTATTTTTATCTATTTCACTTTTTTAGTTTAAAATGCTGCTAAACAAAAACAACCAGCCAATTTATTAATTTGGGGACAAGGAATTAAATAAATAAATAAAAATAAAAAAAATAAAAATAAAAATAAAAAATAAATAAAATAAAAATAAATAAATAAGAAAATAAAATTTTAAAAAAATAAAAATAAAATTTTAAAAAAATAAAAATAAAATTTTAAAAAAATAAAAATAAAATTTTAAAAAAATTAAAAAATTTTTTTTAAAAAAACAGCATAGTATGAAGAAAAAAATGTGACAAATTTACTTAAAACAAACTCTTTCCATTGAAATGTTTGTTATTATTAAGAGGAAAGATCAAAGTACTTAATTGTTTTTTCTTTATTTTTCAATCCCTTCTAATACGTTCGAAATTTTGATTAAAAATCTGGTTTTGGTTTTAGTTAGCAGGTAACCAAATCGTTATGAGATTTACAATTGAAAACGTAATATTATGTATTATTACTCAGTTTTTTTCTGGTGACAAACACATTAATTTGAAAATTCTTACAAAAATAAAATGATTGTCAAATTTTAATGAAACTTTCACAACTTATTAACAATTTTTTGAAATCATTATTTTCAAAAAATCTTAATAAAATTCTTTTTTATTTTACCCCCACCTCCACATAAATTCATGAAATTTTAAGTTGAGAAAATTGGTTTTATTAGTCAAACGCAGAACTCATTGGGAAATGTAAATCATCTATTATTTTTTTGAAACATTTTACCTTTATTTCCGAAAATCTGCTCTCAATAGTAAAATAAACAAATGCAATAAAACTATGACATTATTTAATTAGATATGCTTTTAATTGCTTTAATAAATCATATATATATTAAAGACATTATAGTCTGAAGAAAAAAGATTTTTTTCAATTAATAAATGAAATTTTAAAAGAATTATTTTTATTTATTTTTTAAATAATAATTTATAAAGTTTCAAAAATATTTTAAAAATACTTCAAAGATTTGTTGTTGTTAATTTATTAACTTAATAAATGAAGATTTTATTTACTAATCAAAAATTAAAAAAGTTTAATACAAGTTGTCATGCCTTCATATTTTAAAAATAATTTTTTTTGTGTGAATTTGAAGTGCTTTTTGCATGGTAATTTCTATATGTACATTAATAGGTCATGTGTTTCATGGTTTCTTCCCCTTACACGAAAAAATTTGTACAATTATGTCACTTGTGATTGCCATACACTTATCTTATCTCGCATCTGTCAAGCTGTCATAACATTTCAAATACGCAGGAAAGGTCAGAAAGTTGAACTCTGTTTAAGAAATAGTTTTATTCTAAATTTCATGCTATGAATAAGTAATACTTGTGTAAATCAGATTAATTTAACATTAAATTTGCTAATTTTCTGAAAATAATATTTCATAGATGTATATTTTATTTTTGCAAGATTTTTAAAACAGAGAATTAACTTGTTTACAAATGTGCTAATCACTAAAAAAATGGCCAAAAAATTTAAAAATTAAAAAAAAATTTTTTGAAAATTTACAGATTCCAATCAATATAATTTCTGTTTGAAATACACCAGAATATTTTGCTTAATGGAAATAGTAAATTTAATCATTTAACCTTCAATTAAAACTAAAATATAAGTTTCAAATAAACTTTTTTATTTTTAAGAATTCAATTTAAAAGTTAGTTATCAAAAATGAGTGGAGGTACCTACATATATGCATCTTAATTTTTGAAAATATTGTGAAATTATTCAATATTTAACTCGTCAAAAAGAAGCAGTAAAGACTGCAAAACTTAGAAATTTGTTTCATGAAATGAAACATTGGTCAATCCTTCAAACAAATGCTTATTGTAAAGCTTTAAACTTGTTTATTTCTAAACTAAAAACAAATACAATAATGGCTAAAGAAAGATAAAAAAAATTACAAAATTAATTACAGGCCGACTTATAATCAGATCTATTAACGACCTGTCCATCAAAACCAATTGTGGCTCTAAGTTGAAGACGTACTGTACTGGGCCTGTTACGTTAAATAAATTTTCATGTTTTTGCAACATATCTACTGTTATTCTAGAGCAGAAGTTGCCAAACAGGGTCCAAGTAAACCCCTAGGGGTCAGTGAGAAGTTTCAGTGGGTAGATGATAGTCAAATGGGGGTGTCCATGTGCAAATGACATGAAGCTAAATTTCAGGTTGAGTAAATGTATGTTGTATTCTTCAGTGCAGATGAAAGAAAGGCACTGAGCTTGACAATCAACGGAATCAAAAGCCTTACTGATATTGATCTGAGTAACTTTTAACTTATTTTGATGAGACTTATTTATTGTTACATCAAGCATTACTTGCTTTTCAGATAACAATCCCTTTTTTCCAACTTCTAAATAGAGTTTACAATTATGAAGGTCATTTGGCCTGATTAGTATGATACAATATTTTTTATTTAATTTAATTAGTACAGTTGGCTATATTAGTAGCAGTTATGCATTTCTGTACAATAGAGTTCGGTTGTATTTAGTTTTGGCATACTTCATACATTTTCTTAAATATACTTTTTGGGGGAAAATTTCTGAACCTGATCCAAATTTCTTAACATTTTGTACATTTTAGTTAATATATTAACTGCCAACATCAGTGTGATTTTTATGGTTCAAATATGTTTTAGGTTACTGGAGGGAAAAACAAAAGGTGGTCTCTGGTCAAAATGTTTGACAATCCTTGTTCAAGACAAATATCTTTTAACCTTTATCTCACAGCATACATAAATTATTATTCATTAACACAAACAAAATTTATTATCATTTGTAATAGGTTGTTAAAAAAATAATGGCCACTCAAAGTGTTGTATTTTGAAAAGCCATTTTAATATAGGATTCACAATATATATTAGGGTGTTACAAAAATAATGGCCACTCGAAGTGTTGTATTTTGAAAAGCCATTTTAATATAGGATTCACAATATATATTAGGGTGTTACAAAAATAATGGCCACTCAAAGTGTTGTATTTTGAAAAGCCATTTTAATATAGGATTCACAATATATATTAGGGTGTTACAAAAATAATGGCCACTCAAAGTGTTGTATTTTGAAAAGCCATTTTAACATAGTATTCATGGTATATATTAGGGTGTTACAAAAATAATGGCCGCTTGAAGTGTTGTATTTTGAAATGCTATTTTAACATAATATTCACGGTATATATTAGGTAAATTTTGGTACGTATAATAATTAATGTGCGTTTTACTAATTTTTAACTTATTTTCAGACAGAAATATTCTTGAAGCATACAAGCCCTTAATTATGAACACGATCTTTTCTTTCCCAAGTTCAAACTTAGGCACAGTATCTCTTAAACTTTTGCCAATATCAACAGAGCCGGTGGGGAGGTGGGTCTACAAGAGATCGGACAGTACAAAGGTGGTTCCTGAAATTCAGTGCTGGTGGTGAGAGCCTTGAGGAGAAAGAAGGTAGAGGATGGTTACGCAGTCTTGACAACGAACAATTGCAAGCAGTTGTTGAGCAAAACCAACGTCAAAGTGGCAGAGGAATCTCTCAGATGCTTGGTGTCAGCACTGCAACAGTCTCACACCATTTGCAGAGTATTGGCAAGGTGAAGAAACTTGATAAATGGGTTCCTCATGATCTCAATGAAAATTAAAAATTTAGGCATTTTAACCATGGAACACGGTCGTGATCAATGAAACAAAGAGCGTTGTTTTACAGGGTTAAAGTTTGCTCTATACTCTTTCTGCATAACACCAATGATCCCTTTCTTGACCGAATAGTCACTTATGATGAAAAATGGATCCTTTATGATAACCGTAAATGATCAGGTCAATAGCTTGATTGTGATGAGTCCCCCAAACATTTTCCCAAGCCAAAGATTATGGCAACTGTCTGGTGATCGGCAATTGGTGTTATCCATTAGTTTTCTAGCCAATCAGAGCATTAATGCAGAGCTTTACTACAATTAACTTGCTGAAATGCATACGCACTTGCAAAAAATGAAACCTGCATTGGTGAATTGACGTGGTCCAATTCTGCTCCATGATATTGTGCAGCCATGTGTTGCAAGAATGACATTGTAAAACTCACAGACTTGATATACGAGAGTTTACCACATTCTCCATATTCTCCTCAGTTTTCACCCACTGATTATCATTTTTTAAGCACTTAAGCACATTTGTAAATGGTAAAACCTTTAGGCTCAAACCAGAAGTAGAATCAGCTTTCAAAGGTTTACATTGCATCACAGTCAATAGCTTTTATCAATAAGAAATAAATAATCTTGTCAATTGGTGGCAGAGATCCATAGCTGTTCAAGGCTCATATTTTAACTAATTATAACATTTCTACAGTTAAATTTTCAGGAATAAAATTACTTCTCTGAAATTAACCATTATTATTGTAACAACCTAAGATAATAATTAAAATAAATAAATAAATAAAAAAAACTTAGATTTTTTTCTGTTGATTACATTTAATATTTAATGAGATTTGGACATGACCCATTTTTAGAATATCTTCTTTGTAAGGTTAAATTTTTGACCAGTATATACCAGAATCTTCTTCCAAGGATTCTAGCCCTGATTGATTTTTGTTTTTAATGTAGTCTATTGCAGAAAAGCTTACCTTTTAAATTATTTTATATATTACTAGCTTAAAAGCTCCTCCTGTGTGAACTAACTCCTGAAGAAGGACAAAACTAAAGAGACCTGTGGTCTAGCTTAAAACAGCAATGATAATTTTGGAGAAATAACTTTGAATTCCTCAATTCATTTCACAGAACTTCAGAGCCTCATTTTAACTCTGATTCAGCAGAGCTATAAGTCCAATTCCAAAGACTGATTTAGGTCAAAAATTGGGTTCTTCAAATCACAAACTCTGCAGAAATTAAAAATTCACATCATAAGATTTCTCAATTTAATTCTGTTATTTTTTTTTAATCATATCACCTCGAGCAAGGCGGTAATGCCACTGAAGTGCAGGGGGCTACATAAGAGTGAAAAGATTAGAAAAGAGAAGGTCGGAAACTACATCCTAAACAGGGAACAAGGGATGAGCCTCTACACCTGTTCAATAGACGAGGATGGAGTGTGAACCAGGCGATAGTTTAGTCTACCTACTCCAATTGAAAAGAAAAATAAATAAATAAATAAATAACAAAATAAGAAGAAGAAAAAAAGTGAAAAGATTGGAAAAGAGAAAGCCGGAAACCATATCCTAAACAGGGAACGAGGGATGAGCCTCTACACCTGTAATAAAATTGATTTCCTCAAATCACAAAGTGTATTTATTCAGACATATAAGTTTATTATTATAACAATGATATACTCACATAATCAAATTAAAAGGGTTTTAATTTTGATATGTACACTTACTGTGCCTTTAAAACATATTTTAATGACCCTTAAAAATTCTCTGGCACTCCTACAACCCTCTTGTGGCATACCAGTGTACCATGACACCACTTGAAGAATCAACATTCAGACCCATTTTCTGTTTTCAACTTCCCTCTCCCTCTTTATTGTTGAGAAAATTAATTTACTCTTATTCTAGACTCTAAGTGTACAATATTTGCTAGCCGATTAGACACAGATTTTTAAAAAATGAAAAATAAATGCACCAAAAAATTACCCTGTATCCAATATAGCAGCATCTTGTTATGAGAGGGAAATGAAGACCACAAAGAAAGTGGGGTTCACCAGGAATCAGTGCACACACAGAGCTTAGCTCTCTGGGCGGGTGCTCCTGCTATCCACCTAGAGATCCTTGACAAAATCCATCGATGAAAATGTAATGTGATCGATCTCAACTTGGCAGCTAGGATACAGTCGCTTTCTCACCAGTGCAATGTGGCTTCCCTGTGTCTCTTCTACAAATATTTTCACAGCTTCTGCTTCGATGAACTTAGCTCACCGGTATCCCCTATATATGAATTTCCTCGAGCCACAAGATTAGCAGATAGATCCCACATTTTTACTGTGAAACCAATAAATTGTAAACACAAATTCTACTCCAGCAGCTTCTTTTCTTGCACTTCCCGTCTGTGGAATTCCCTTCCATTTACTTCGGCAGCTACAATTTTCAAGAATTCAAATGTAAAATTAATAGTCATCTCCTGTCTCACTAACTTGCATCCTCTCTCTCATGCTCCTTTCTCCATCCACCCCACTCTCATTCTTCTCTTACTCTCTTCCTGACACCCCCTGTAACTTGTCACTCTTTCTCATAACATTCCTCCTATATAACCCCCTGCACAACAGTGGCAGTAAAATGCCTTGCTTGGGGTGACACTATTATAAAAAAAAAAGGAATCCTGGAAGTGAGCAGGCATGATATCAATAAAAATATTTTCAAAAAATTCACCTAGGAAAAAGAAAGTAATAAATTTATGGAATTGCCCAATAATTTGCTGCTTGTTTTATAGAAACACCAGATGTTACAGAAATATTTGCTTTGACTAGTATATTCTGATGGTTTTGTGTATGTTTTTGCTGATATACAGGTATTGGAATTTGTATGGTAGGAGATTTCATTTAGCAACAAGTACCATATTTCTGTGTTTTTACCTATTACCGTATGTATCAGTGTTCGCTGACACCAGTAGGTTCATTTGTAACTATTATGAATTTACTGTGTATGTAGATGTTGCCCCATGAAAAATACTTAAAACAATTTTCAATAAATGCATAATGACATGCACTAAAATTCTACTTTTCCAATAGTTGTTCTGGTAATTAAACCTTACCGCACTATTATTTAAAAAAAAAAAAAAAGAAAAAGTACCAGGAGTATAAATTGTGCTAATAAAGTGTTTTAGTCATCATTGGTGAGAATGTCACCTAAAGGTATTTTATGTTTTTTGGTTGTGATGGGTTGTGGTTTTTTCCTAAATATTCAATGCCAAAATCTGGTTGCTTTCAATGCATAAATACATTCAATAGGCCAGCAAATATTGTAATTCACACATATATTAACCATATATACATACATACAGGCAGGCAGGCAGGCACACACACACACACACACACACACACACAGTTAACAGCAACAGTAGCAGCGAAATATGACCATTCATTGAAAGGCATGGGCCACAAGCGGACATGAAATCAAGCTCTCCTATCATTCTGACGATGAGACTTTGATCTCGAAATATTCATGATTAATAAATAGGTAATACCCAACACCTTCTTTACCTTCCTTTATTTTACTAAATGCATTGTGATAGCTTTCAAAACCTACCCATACACCTAATATACACAATGCTTCAAGCAAATTACAAAACTCTTCTAAAAAAGAAGAAATTAAAGAGATTTTGTTGTGAGGAATGTCCAGAAAGAAAAAATCAATTGAATGCCATAATCAAATCAAAATGAAAATAAAAAGCTTATACAATTTTTCTGATCAAATCACAAAATGAAAGTTGTCTTAAATGGCCACTCTTCTAGATCTTTTTGCATTAATGCAGGCATCTATCAGGGCTATATCCTAATTTTCATAAATGACTTTTCTGATGTAATCAGTTCTCAGCTCAGTATCTGTGCTGGTGACAACTATTTACTCCTGATCAGTTTAATAAGGTTAAATTGGCAGCTAATCTCAAAAATGACCTACAATCTTTCATTAAATAGAGTAAGGAGTGGTCTGTTAATTTTAACACCTTCAAAACAAAATGTCCGAGAGAACTCTTTTTACCTTCCATTAGTATGGCTGATGTTAACCCCCAAGAGAGTGATTCATTGCGCCTTTTCTCAGTAACAAATAAAAAGTGTGTATTGAATCAATTGCTAAGTTTGCAGCTAGGAAATTTGGTTCACTGTATCATGCTAGACAATTTTTGAGTTTGACTTTTGTTTAAACCTATGTGGGTTATTTAATGCCAAAAAGGTGGTGTTTTAAGGGTTTTTTTTAATGTTTAGTTATAGTGAGAAGGTTGATTTAGTCAGATTTTGATTAAAAGTTTTTTTTTATTTTTTATTTTAGAAAACTGAAGAAGTCTTCTAGTTTTGTACTCAAAAATGTATTGCTGGTAATATTTTTTTCCTTTAAAAATTTATGGCAATTTTTTTTTCTTCAAAAATGTATTGTTGGTAATATTTTTCCTTCAAAAAGGATTTTTCTATAAGAGTTAATTTTTATGTACATATTCCTATAAAAGTCTATTTTTATACTTTCATAGTGCTTTGACCCAAGTTTGGGGGTTAAGTATTTGATAAGTTAGGACCCTAACAGGTGCTACCATTCTGGGTCAGGGTGGACCTGGGAACAACAGCAATTAAGAGGTGGTTCCATGCTCCTCACAACCTCCCAATCAGAGGCCTTGCTGCCAGATGCACTTTACCATCATACCCAGGACCTACACAATTTTTCTTGTCAGAATCTATCTTACATAGATTTAAGTCTACCATTCATCCTTGTTTGTATATTGCTGCTATATCTCAGCTTCAGTCACTTTTCTAATACCATAACACAGCTTTCTTATGCTTTTTCTATAAACTTCCATGGTAATTGTTCTGATAAACTTTCCTCTATAGTGCCTAGACTTTATGAATTTAAGCACTGTACCAGATTAGCAGCAAGGTCTCATCATTTTAGAGTTGAAATAGCGAGATGTAACCATAAGTTCTATGCTAACAGTTTCTTTTCTTGCATGTGGAACTCTCTGCTAGCTTCTTACTTCCCTGTCAACTTTGACCTTCAAAAATTTAAATTCAATGTTATCTTCTGTCTTCTTAATTTTTATTCTTTCATTGTCTTCTCTTCTTAATAGCATATTCTTATATTCTCTAACACTCACTATACTCTTGTGTCTTAGTGGCTTTATTGCCTTGCTCAGGGTGAAATGATGAAGAAGAAAAAATGAATGAATAAAAAAAAAATTATATATATATATATATATATATATATATATACTCAGTTATAATCTGAGATTAAAGACAGAATGGTTAAATAAAAAGAAGACAATAGGAAAACTGTATTTAAATCGCCTACGCGTATCATCCTGTGATGGACTTTATCAAGGCAAAACGACGAAATGTGCTTTATTCTAAATTACACTGTTTATAGATACATAATTTAGAATAAAGCTCATTTCATCTTTTTGCCTTGACAAAGTCCATCACAGGACGAAACGTGTAGGCGATTTAAATACAGTTTTCCTCTTGTATTCTTTTTATTTAACCATATATATATATATATATATATATATATATTTTCTAAACATGTACTGTTAAATATAAGAGACAATGAATTATGTTTATGTTTCATTGTCTCTTATATGTTTAAAAAATTATCTGCTGCCTCGATACTCTATATATATATATAAATAAAAATAAGAATGGATTGAATGAAGAAATTTTTATCCTAAATTATTTCAAAGAAAAGGGCAATAATACCAGAAGAAAACTACTTACCATTTTCCAATGTTGATGTACTGAAGTCGATTTTTACTCTATGATGTTTGGATGTATCCGACATATTGCAGTTACTGTGAAAAACTGTGTTATCTCTTAGTTCGTCGGCAAGCTGAGCAGTCGAGGGTTGTACAACCTGGCACAGCAGGCTGACCAAAACAAGAAGGGACGCAAGTGCCTGGGATAGCCTCCCAGGGGAAGATGAAGGTAACACCTGCAATGAAATACGCCATGGTTTTGTTGCCATGGTTAATGACTACAAGAAAGGGCAAAAGACAGTAAGGGAGTGTTGGCAATAGTGGGACAATCAAGATAAATTTGATGATGTTGATGGTGAAGGCAGTTATGAAAGATGAACAAGTTGTTTGTATGACAACTGCAAAAATGGGCCAGAAGTGAAAACGCTGCTGATATTGGTTGATGATATTAGAAAGACAATACTGGGGTTGTTTGTGAGGATGGGACAATGAAGAGTCTGGAAGATTGTGTGCTGTAGCTTTTGATGTTGTGGGTGTTGAAAGACAAATCAGAGGGTTCTTTCCTAGAAGAGACAGGGAGGGCAATGAGAGAGTGGAATGAAAAGATGTGCTAAGAGAAATGTCCCAAATGACAATTTGGCAGCAGAGCCCCATTAAGATAGCGGCTGGGTCACCAACTACATGCTGGGGAACCCGCCTTGCATAAACTATTTAGAAAAGGGTCTTTCCAGTTATCCATTTTGAAAAGGTCCAATTGTGCGTCCCTCCTGTCAGCTAACCAGCATCGAACACTTCCATCCTGCAAAGAAATTAAAAAATGGATATTAGTCCCAAAGACCAAAAGAAAACAGTTTCTTTTTTAATTCTAAGAAGGCAAAAACACAAATTAGAAGATTGGGTTTATTAATACTTATCACTTTTCTGTTGCCATATGACAACATAACTATGAAATTAAACCTCATTATTGTTCGGGAATCACTGGCATGACATGGCTTCCCTGTGCTTCTTCTATAAATACTTTCACAGCTTCTGTTCCAATGAACTTAGATCACTGGTGTCCCCTAGGTACAAATTTGCACGAGATACTAGATTAGCAACTAGGTCCCACCCGTTTACAGTGAAGCTGATAAAATGTAGCCACAATTTCTACTCCAACAGCTTCTTTTCTCGCACTTCCCGCCTGTGGAATTCCCTTCCATATGATTGCTTCCCCGACAGCTACAATCTCCAGGAGTTTAAATGTAAGGTCAATAGACACCTCCTAACACACTAACTCGCACACATTATCTCAAACACTCTTCCTATGTACCTCCTTACTCGTCTATCACTCTCCTTCTGACATTTCCTACATCTAACCACTCTTTCTCATCACTTTCCCCTATGTAACACCCTGCGCAATAGTGGCAGTGGAACACCTTGCTTGGGGTGAAATGATTAAAAAAAAAAAAAAAAAAAAATCTGCTATAATTATATTTAGTACCGCAAAGAGTTTTATTTTTCAACTGCTCCTCACACATAATAATCCAGGGAGTTGCAGTCTGGAGTGTTAGGTGGCCATATGTAAGGGGTGATGTGGTCATAAAAAATATGACATCTGTGACTGGTTTGCTTGCATGGGTGACATGGTGCAGAGTCCTGTTGCCAGACATGTTGTCTTCCAGCAGCCACCCTCTTGACCTAGAGCAGAAACTCCTCAAGACGTTTGATGTAGGCCTCCAAGTTGAGTTTGAGGCACTGTAAGAAGATGAATGGAGGCAAGCAATCGCCATCACTAGTGATCACTCCAAACACCATAATGTTGACTGGATATATCATCCAACTATTTCCAAATACTCTGCACTGTCCTAAGGTTGACATCCAAACACTCTGAAATGTTTGTATTGAAGCATCCAGCACAAATGCTAAGCATAACAGCACCCCATTTCAGGCAGAATAAATTGCATCATGGCGCTCTTTTTCTCACAAATAGTGCCGAAGTGACCCTACTATAGCATGAAGTCGACAAAAACAAAAACTAACAACATCGATGCACGAAATTCAAAATATAAAAAGATGACAATTTACCCATCGCTCACCGTAGAAGCACATCTTAACAAATCTTGCATTCTTTTCACACAACTAAGTATTCTTTCTTAGTTTTAATCCGCGTTTGTTATTTCCCTTGCAACTATATGTTCATTATAACACCATCTCGTTGTGGTACAGTGGATATCAGCTCAGAACGAGAAACCAGGGAGCCGAGTTCGAATTCCAGCTGATTCCATTGTATTCACTTACGCGCAAATACCCTTGGGAAAGGTATTAATCCGTCTATTCCTTCCAGTTATGGGTTAAATAACAGGACAGATTGGGTTCTATAGCCTTGGTCGGCAACCAGTCTACCACAGAAAGCAATGGCAACCTACTGCAGGATAATCTTCTGCCCAGTCAGTCATGTCTCTTTCGAGACATGATCGCCCAAGCATGTATCACATATGGCACTTAACTGACTGACTGAAGTAGTTACAAATTGACACAATGTCTTTTTGGTTTGATTAGCAAAGAAAATGAAAGTTACACAATTTCTTTTTTTTTCTTTTTTTTTTACGAGAAACCAAATATTCTGCCCAGTCAGTTATGTCTCTTTAGAGACATGATCGCCTAAGCATGTCTCATACATGGCACTTAAATGACTGAGCTGGTTAAAAGGATTGAATAGCATACATATATATTTGTCTATACTTCTGAGATGAGGTAGTATTGTCTTTGAGGACACATGGCCCAGTGGATATAGGCATTGGTTATTTCCAGTGACTTGACCCAAAGAGCTGTGAGTTCAATACCTGGCTACAGCAGTTGTGAACAAATAACTTAGCTCTCTAAGTTAAAAATAACTAACATGGCTACCAGAAGTGGCATCACACATGGAATCAGAATGTTATACTCCAGTGATCAGAATAAAAGGTTCATTTCAAAATTCCTAGCACGTGAAGAAGGCTAGAGCATACAACAGCTAAAACATCATAAACATGGCAATAAAGATAAGAACAATGTTATATATATATATATATATATATATATAGGAAAAACTACTAAAAAGTTGTAATTTTAAAAATGTATTTTTTTGACAGTATTTATTTCTATTATTATATATATATATATTAGATATTTCAGACCGGCCTCGGCCTTTCATCAGAAACAAATGATTTTAAAATTTTAATATAATTTTATATAAATTTTTTATATATATATAATAATAGAAATAAATAAATACTGTCAAAAAAATACATTTTTTAACTTACAACTTTTTAGTAGTTTTTCCTATACATATTAAGACAGTATACGTGGATCATCATTCTGGAGTCTAACTGAACTAATGAGCTGTGATACAGCGAAACAGATCTGTCTGCAGATTATATATATGCCAATTTTTAAGGTAAAAAGTTGTGTGGCACATTTCATCCTTAAGGACTTCATCAGAATAAATTGATGTCTGATGAAGTCCTAAAAGACAAAATACATCACACAAAATTTTTTTACACTTTTTCATACTTGTTATAGTGGAACATCCTGCCATCCCCTGAGAATAGAATGCTCTAGTTTATAAAAGACAGTAATGAGCGGTGCGAAGGAAGAAGGTTCTTAGGCGAAGGCATTCACTATTCGATAATCTATTCCGCTCCAACCCATTGCTTGCCTATATGTGTATTATTGTTAATTGTACCTTAGTACAATAAATCTGTTATACCTTATTCCTGGTGTTGGGTAACCTTCTTCAACTGATCTATTTACCCTGTATTCCTTTTTGGGACATATCAATACTATAAATATATATAATATGGATGTGTGTTGTGGTGGAGTGGATATCAACTAGAAACAGGAAATCAGGTTGCCAAGTTCAAATTCCAGTTGAATTCCTTGCATTCACTTATGCACAAATACCCTTGGGAAAAGTATTAATCCATCTCTTCCCTCCAATTATGGGTTAAATAACAGAACAGATTGGGTTTTATAGCCTTGGCTGGCAACCAGTCTACCACTGAAAGCAATGGCAACCTACTGCAGGATAATCTTCTGCCCAGTCAGTCATGTCTCTTTCAAGACATGATTGCCCAAAGCGTGTGTCAGGTATGGCATTTAACTGACTGATATATAATAACAATCTAAATGCCCTACAGTTGAACGATAAATATAGCAAACTAGCAGTATAGCCTGGTGTTGCTTGGGTGTAATGAAAGCTTTAAAACTAATCCATGGTCCTGGAGCTCAGACTCTTTGGACGTTGACATGAAAGACTAAAAAGCAATAGTTGTTTCCAGTTAAAGCAAAACTGTAAACTGAAAGAAAAATGAATGGATGTAAGTCAAATTTTGATTTCCTGCTATCGTTATCAAATAAGATTTTTTCGTCGTAAACTGAATTTTGAAGGTTAAATAAGTCCTCTGTGTAAATGGTATCATGGTTAAGACTAAGAACTACAATTATACCTACTTAGAGCCAAACCCGAAGCAAAAACTAAAATAAAAGGGCTGAAAAATACAGACATACAGGCAGATAAACAGACACACACACACAAACATCTTGCTTTTTATATATATTAACGATTTTCTGCACTATTGTAAGAACTGCAACATTGAAACTTCTGAATATCGTTTCTTATGTCTTTGTCTATGAGTGTATCAAATTTGATTAAAATCGGACCACTCCTTCTATAACCCGATTTTTTCAATTATTGATTTTCGATATTTATCAGGGGTACCTTGACACAAAACCTAGCTAAAAACACTTGCAGACACTTACAGTACAACTGTGTAAATTTTCAAGAAAATCGATTCAGCCGTTTGAGTCTGTAACAGATACACACACACACACACAAGTTCCATTTATAAATAAGTTTAGATTTCTGGACAATCTTTTACTATTATATATTATAAATGAAAGAAAGACAAACAAAACTTTAGCGGTAATTTTTAGTCAATTTTTTAAAAATTATAGTACAACTGTGTAAATTTTCAAGAAAATCAGTTCAGCCATTTCGGAGTCTATAGGTAACAGACACACAGACACACACAAAGTTCCATTTATAAATAAGTTTAGATTTCTATCTTTGCTTTTCCTTTGTTGCCATGGTGTTATCTTAGAGTGAAAGTTTTCAGAAATGAAAGTAAACTTGTCAAGCAATTGACAGGAATACTTGCCAGCTGACACAACCAACAATGTCGATTGACAAGAAACGAAGTCAATGTCGTGTAACATTGAAGCTCATAATTGTTCACAAGAAAACTGTAGACAATTTTCCCACAAAGATATTAAACTCACTTTTAAGAAAACAGATTGCATATCAAGCTAAGGTTCACCCTCTTAATACAGAGACTAAGATTTGCCCTCTTTTTAATACAAAGGGTAAGAAAAACAAATTTGAAATGCTGAACACATTTTCCAATACACTTTTCTTACAAATAAGAATTTTTCATTTTTTTTTTTTTTTTTTTGCACTCTGTCTCAACTTCTGATATTTGAGATCAAACCTCAGACTATGTGAACTGCAGGTGACAATTTTCTGTCTATTTATAGGATGAAAGAGTTGTCTTTTATCAACCTCTGTGGGTCATTTAATGCTGAAACTGGATTTTTTTTATTCGGGAATATTTCAAAATGTTACAAGTGATTGTGAGGTTTTTAAAAATGTTTTTAAAATATTGCAAGTTGTATATTCAAGAGTATTTCAAAACATAAATTGTATGGTTCAAAGCCTAAATTCTATTTTCTATAGGAGTTGGAAGTAGAGTATTTACATCTATGTTGCCATTTGTATGACGTTTTGGCCGTTGTACGCTCCGGTCTTCTTTAGGTGCTAAGAATTTCAAACCGAACCCTTTATTTCAATCTTACACAATATATGAACTCTATTCCTTAAGTAGTAATGTTTCAAATGGAAGTCATGAGTTATCTCCCTCTAACCCTGCAAGTTATTTGTTCACCACTGCTGTAACCTGGTATTGAACTCACACTTAAAGTGAACCATTAACATAGAAACTGCAATATGAACTCTGGTAAAAAAAACAAGGGTGGGGGTTACTGGACATTATGTTTATAAGTCCCAAAAATTCAGTTCTTGTCCTTAAGGACACATAGCCTAATGGATATTTTTTTTTTAATATCACCCCGAGCAAGGCGGTAACACCACTGATGCGCAGGGGGCTACATAAGAGTGAAAAGATTGGAAAAGAGAAAGCCAGAAACCACATCTCCTAAACAGGGAACAAGGGATAAGCCTCTTCACCTGTTCAACAGACGTGGGTGGAGTGTGAACCGGGCGATAGTTTAGTCTACCTACTCCAATTGATATAGACCTTGGTTAGTTCCTGTGACTTGACCCAAAAAGTTAGGAGTTCAATACCAGGCTACCCAGAAAGACATAAATGAAAATGGTCAGTATAAACGTAATAATTATCCAGGATACATGACAACAACTCCAACAAACATGGAAGGGAGGGTGCATGAGGATAACAACACTCAAAAAACAGCAGAACTGTCTTTCTACCCTATGTAAAAGGGGTTATTGAAGAAAATACAAAGGATCTGTGGTCCATATAACATCAGGACGATCTTCAGAAGCAGTTTCTAGATTTCACAGGTATCTCTCCCAAGTAAGACCCCCAACAGAGGAGGACATGACTAAGGACTGTGTGTACACCATTCCATGTAGCTGTGGAAAGAAACAGGCTGCCCCCTTAAAGTAAGGCTACAAGAAAATTACAAGGCCATAACACGAAGGGACCTACAAAAATCAGGCATAGCTGACCACATATGGAAGAAGAAAGAGGATCACCACCCCCTATGGGATGAAGTTGAAATAATAGAGAATGTCACTGGAAACTACGTAAACTTAAGGAATTAGCACATATCTAGACTACAAAAATCTCCTAAGCTGACCAAGCACAGAGATGAACACAATATGGGAACCCGTAATACAAAGTGCCAGAGAAAAGTAAAAAATTGCAATATGAGATCTGGTAAAAAATACTAGAGAAAAATCATTAACATCAAAAATTGCAATATGAGCTCTAATAAAAAATACTAGAGAAAATCATTAACATCAAAAATTGCAATATGAGCTCTGGTAAAAAATACTAGAGAAAATCATTAACATCAAAAATTGCAATATGAGCTCTGGTAAAAAATACTAGAGAAAATCATTAACATCAAAAATTGCAATATGAGCTCTGGTAAAAAATACTAGAGAAAATCATTAACATCAAAAATTGCAATATGAGCTCTGGTAAAAAATACTAGAGAAAATCATTAACATCAAAAATTGCAATATGAGCTCTGGTAAAAAATACTAGAGAAAATCATTAACATCAAAAATTGCAATATGAACTCTAGTATAAAAATGATTACTGAACATTAGGTTTATAAGTCCCAGAAATTCTGTTGCTTAAGGACACATGGCCCAGTGGATATAGACGTTGGCTAGTTCCAGTGACCCAAAGAGTTGTGAGTTCAATACCAGACTAGAGAAGTGGTGAACCAAGTAACTTAGAAAATTGAGTTAGAGGGAGATAACTCATAACTACCAAAAGAGGCTTTGCACAAGGAATGAAAATGATATACCCCAGTAATCGTAATAAAAGGGTTCAGTTCAAAATTCCTGAAGATGAGGTCGAATAGTCCAAATAATGTAAATACTACCTCATCCCAGAAATACAGAAAAATATTATTTTAATTTCCTCTAGTGTACACAGCGATAGTTCAAGTGCTTCTCGCTACACCTCAGACCTTTATCTTTATATCATGAAATTTGGTCATTCTTAGTAGAGTTTCGGTGTCATACTAGTGTCTTCTATCAGTAACATATTTTTTCTATATTTTTTACTCCTTTGACTGATTTTGTGACACTTTCTGTGTCTATATCAACGTGTAGTCTCTTGTTTTGTTTTTGTGCTTATAGTTTATTACTAGCGGTATAGTCCGGCGTTGCTTGGGTGAAATGAAACTTTAAAACTAATCCATGGTCCTGGAGCTCAAATTCTTTGGACGTTGGCACGAAAGACTAAAAAGCAATAGTCGTTTCCAGTTAAAGCGAAACCGTAGACCGAAAGAAAAATGAATGGATGTAAGTCAAATTTTGATTTCCTGGTATCGATATCAAATAAGTTTTTTTCATCGTAAACTGAATTTTGAAGGCTAAATAAGTCCTCTGAGTAAATGGTATCATACCTGAGACTAATAACTACAATTATACCTACTTAGAGCCAAACCTGAAGCAAAAACTAAAATAAAAGGGCTGAAAAAAATACAGACATACAGGCAGATAAACAGACACACACACAAACATCTTGCCTTTTATATATATATATAATCGATTTTCTGCACTATTGTAAGAACTCCAACCTTGAAACTTCTGAATATTATTTCTTGTGTCTTTGTCTATGAGTGTATCAAATTTGATTAAAATTGGACCACTCCTTCTATAACCCGATTTTTTCGATTATCGATATTTATCGGGGGTACCTCAACACAAAACCTAGCTAAGAACACTCGCTTATAGTACAACTGTGAAAATTTTCAAGAAAATCAGTTCAGCCGTTTTGGAGTCCATAGGTAACGGACACAGACATAGAAACACAGACAAAGTTCCATTTATAAATAAGTTTAGGTTATTCATCAGCAATGCTCCCCACCCACCTCAAAGCTCCATATAGGCGAGATGATAAGGGAGAGAAATCCCATTCGTCTCATTCCTTCAGAGTTACCTGACTGATATGCTCAAACATGGGGAGGGTACCATGCACCTATTATATCTGGAATCATCTACCCAAGTATGGGCTTTCCTCAGAGGTTGAAACAGCCATGTCAGATTCCTTTGTTCCCAGCCTAACTGACCCTGCAGCCACCACTTACTAAGTCCGTTTAATGTTTGATATATGTTAGTGTGAGTGCATTTTGTATGATTTGTTAATCTGACTTAGGGCTTAATGTGACCAGCTGGTTGACTGAATTGGGTCTCTCCAACTTCCCGTCCAGCTCAAGTAGAGGCCAAAGTATGTTGGCGTTTAATATATCTATAGCCCAACTCCTAAAACCCTCAACAACCAGAATCCTGTCCTCAAGCACTGGTCACCACCCATTGCAAACAGGTGGCCCACTTGGGGGACTTTTACCCTCTGCAGAGGCACAGCTGGGTGTTAGGGTGCGCTCCACCATTTTAATGATAAATGAACTATTCCATGCACTACAAATAGTGGTAGTGTCAAGACCTCAGTGTTGTTGGCGGTAATGTCAGTTGGCATTTACCTCTGCAACTGCGATATAGAGATAGATAGATAGATAGATAGATAGATAGATAGATAGATAGATATGAGCAAAATGAGAGATACAGACAGAATTCTATAGATATATATATATTAATTAGCGATATATGAGTAGATAAATATTCTCATATATATATATATATATATATATATTGTTAGGGCGCTCTCTACCATTTTCATGATAAATGAACTATTCTATGCACGACAAATAGTGGTAGTGTCAAGACCTCGGTGTTGTTGGCGGAAATGTCACAGTAGCAATATACCAGTGCTAGAGTGATTGGAACTGTGCTAACAAGTCAGTCAGATACTTCCGAGAGTCAACCGGAAGTGATTATAATCGGACTCTACATCGAACGAAGAGACGTAGAATTAATACCTTGTTTCCAGTATGATTACTAACCCCACTTTGTAAATACTATTTTCTTCTGTAATACATTTATTTAATATAATTTTCTGTTGTTCGTATTTATTACCGCACAACTCAACACTGGGATATTCTGAAACCCTGCCAACCACATGAATGAAAGTGCTATTATTTAAATTATTTAAGTCCAACATATGTCAAACATTAAAGATAAGGATATTAGTTCAATTGTAAATACTGACAATTTTCTGTAATTTTTAGGATGAGTGTTATTATTTACACTACAGGTATACCTTGGGTTACATTGAGAACTTGTCTCAAAACAATTATACATTGTCAAAAAATATATGGAAAAATAAAAATCGAGTTTAAGTCATTTTATTCAACTTTACGTCTGTTCGACACAAATATTGTAGTAGTAACATCACTAGAAAAGCATTAAAGGCACATAAAATCATGTTACTGTACAATAAATAAGAATAAAAATATTATAAAATCGTATTAAAATACATATGTAAAATTGAGTGTAAATATTGATAAATTTAACATAAATTAGCATGGATCAGGCTAGTCTCCCGGAAAGTAAAACACTGCGCCTCCTCGGGTTAACTCTCACAACAGACCTCAAGTGGAATGACTATATAGAATCCATAGCTAAATCTGCTGCTAAGAAGGTCAGTTATCGGTGCAGGGCCAGGAAGTTTTTCCCATCTGAAACAATCCTGAACATACATAAATCTACCATCCGTCCGTGCATTAAATACTGCTGCCATATCTGGTCAGGTGCTCCTGCTATCCACCTAGAGATCCTTGACAAAATCCAACAGAGAATCTGTAATGTGATCGATCCCGATTTGGCAGCTCAGATACAGTCACTTTCTCACCACCCGCACTTCCCGCCTGTGGAATTCACTTCCATTTACTTGCTTTCCCGACAGCTACAATCTCCAACAATTTAAATGTAAAGTCAATCTCCTATCTCACTAATCTGCATCCGCTCTCTCATGCTCCTTTCTCCATCCACTCCACTCTTATCAGTATCCTCATCCTTCTCTTAACAACTTCCTGACACCCCCTATAACCTGTCACTCTTTCTCATAACTTCCTTCCTATGTAACCCCCCGCACAACAGTGGCAATAAAATGCCTTGCTTGGGGTGATATGATTATAAAAAAAAGAAAAATAGTTTATTTCCTACAAGTGCAAAATAATTTTATTCACTATTTGTAATTTAACCATACAAAATTATTTTGTTTTATAATGTTAGAAAAAACCACATTCACAAATAATGAGTCTGTGATGTAGTGTAAAGATCACCAAATTATAAACATCTACAAGTATGTATGTACATGTATTCATAAATTTAGATTACTTTTTTTTCTGTACTATATTAAAAACTAAAATTTATTTGTTTGTAAGCTTAAAATAGATTCTTACTCATCATATATTATTAAAAATGGATTTATAAATAAAATACAAAACTGGGAATGGTTACTTGTAGTTTAGACTAGTGACAAGTAAATTCAACTTAAGTCACATCCCCTAGAACAAATTACCGACATAAGGTGAGGTATACTTGTATTTATATTCACTATTGTCCTCAGCAGCAGCAGCAACAATCAAAACAAGATAGGCAACAATCAGCAGGCAGATTAGGTTTATGGCTCCAGGTTCACTACAGCAAATTGTCCTATGGGACAGTGGCCTATTGTTAGTGTGTGAGTTTTGTGATATCATTGTCAAGTTACGCAGCACGTGGAGATGGGCAAACACTAACTGAGTAGTACTATAAATAAAAACCAGAAAGATGTCCCTAGACATGGGCAATGGAACAAGAACAGTCTACCCTTGTAAATTAAATAAAGGGTTCTCTGTATTAATAGACACCTAAGAACAGGTTATCTGTTGTTTTTAATGGTGACATGTTTTTGTCTGAGCTTCCTAGAAATAGTGTGCTGTGTTTGAAAAGTTAACTTACAAACTAAGTTCAACAAACATGCCTGGAATAAGGTACAGTGTCAAAAGGGTGGAGGGCACAATGGCCAAAACATTGTGATAATAACAACAAAGATGAAGACAGTAGTCTGACTATAAACAGTGTAAATACTGACAATTTTATTGAACACAGTAAAAATTCTAAGATGATCTTCTGATCTTCTAAATCCCCCATTCAATCAACCTCTACTTCAACTTGAAGGGGTTAAGATTGTAGTGATGATAGAATTATCTCCTTGATAGCCCATTTCACATTGCAGAAGTTCTGGGTAAAAAGCTACCAGAGTGAAACTTGCTCCTTATGATGGAATATAAACAGCTTCTTCCAGGGAACCGCTGTTCTGTAGAACCAACTCCCAAGTTGTTTCACTGCAATCTTAACCTGTTCAAGGCAAGGGTTAACCCTTATCTTTCCCTCCTATCTGCAAAAATTGCTTCCTGACACAATCCTTTACCTCGAATATCCCCCCCCAAGCCTTTTAAAGAGTGAACCTTACTATAGAGAAAAAAATAATTAAGGGAATGAAGAGGAGTTTACTTAGTGTACATAGTAGGGAAATATTTGTGAATGTGTAGACTTGTGGAATATATTTTACTTGAATATCTGCCATGAAAATAGTGGGAAAGCAGTGGGAGATCAGCAATGTTCTGCCTTTGGAGAAAGGTGTTGTAGGGCGAAAAACAATTCACCATCCTCAAGGCTATCTAAATGCTTTTGAACTTGGTTGATACTGGAAAGTGAGGAGTGGGCAGCTCTGGCCCAGAGTTAGTTGCAATACTCCATTTTGGGGGGCTTACAGCCATATCATGTTGAATACAGCAGTTCTTGCTCGATCACTGAAGTTAAGCAATGTTGAGCCTGGTCAGTACTTAGAGGGGTGACCGCTTGGGAATACCAGGTGCTGTAAGCATTTAGTGACGGATGTGTGTCGTGGTGCAGTGGATATCGGCTCAGAAAGAGAAATCGGTGAGCCAAGTTCAAATTCCAGTTGAATACCCTGCATTCACTTAAGCAATGGTACCCTTGGGAAAGCTATTAATCTGTCCCTTCCCTCCAATTATGGGTTAAATAACAGGGTAGGACTTGGGGACCCTGTCCTTAAAAACAAATCCCAATGAATCTTGATACTCAAAAAAGAAAAAATATTACTAGACACAAAACTTATATAAAAACAACAATAAATTGTTGAAAGAAAAAGGTATTACCAGCAATAAATAAAATTTAGTTGGCAATAAATGACCTGCCGAGGTTGATATGCCATAAAACAAAAACAACCAACTAACCTGTCTCTCATAAACAGAGAGCATGCCGGAGTCTGGTACATTCTAGAGCAGTACAGGGAACCAACCATTTATTTTCAACATCTTTAGAGATAGGTAATATGCATGGAGGATGTGTGTTGTGGTCCAGTGGATATCGGCTCAGAACGAGAAACCGGGGAGCCGAGTTCAAATTCCAGTTGAATCCATTACATTCACTTATGCGCAAATACCCTTGGGCAAAGGTACTAATCCGTCTCTTCCTCCCAGTTATGGTTAAATAACAGGACAGATTGGGTTCTATAGCCTTGGTCAGCAACCAATCTACCGCAGAAAGCAATGGCAACCTACTGCGGGATAATCTTCTGCCCAATCAGTCATGTCTCGAAAGAGACATGATCGCCCAAGTGTGTATCACGTATGGCACTTAACTGACTGACTGAATATACATGTGTGTTGTGATGTGATAGATAATATGCATGTGCTCATTGTGGTGCAATGGATATCAGCTCAGAATGAGAAATCGGAGAGTCAAGTTCAAATTCCAGTAGAATTCGTTTCATTCACTTACAAACAGATACCCTTGGGAAAGGTATTAATCCATCTCTTCTCCCTCTAGCTATATGTTAAATAGAAGTACAGATTGGGTTCTATAGCCTTGGCTAGCAACCAGTCTACCGCAGAAAGTAATGACAACCTACTCCAGGATAATCTTCTGCTTAGTCTGTCAGATCTCATAAGAGAGATTATCATCCAAGCATGTATCACATACGGCAATTAACTAACTGAATATGCATGAGTCTCAATAAACATCCCAGGCAGAGAGTAAAACACTACCTCAAATGGAATAACTATATCAAATACAATTGCCAAATCCGCTGCTATGAAAGTCGGCTCTCTGTGCAGGGCCCTGAAGTTTTTCCCGCCTAAATCTATCCTGCACATATATAAATCTACCATCCGCCCATGTATTGAATACTGTTGCCACATCTGATCGGGTGCCCCTGCTACTCTCTTTGGGCTTCTTGACAAAATACAAAGGAGAATCTGTAACATGGTTGATACTGACTTGGCAGACCGGCTGCAGCCACTCTCTCACCGGCGTGATGTGGCTTCCCTATGCCTCTTCTACAAATACTTTCATGGCTTCTGCTCCGATGAACTTAGATCATTGGTGCCGCCTAGGTACGAATTTACACGGGATACTTGATTAGCAACTAGGTCCCACCCTTTTACAGTTAAACAAATAAGATGTAACCGTAATTTCTACTCCAACAGCTTCTTTTCTCATGCTTCTCGCCTGTGGAATTCCCTTCCACATGTCTGCTTTCCCGACAGCTACAATCTCCAGGTGTTTAAATGTAGGTAGGGTCAATAGACACCTCCTATCACACTAACATGCACCTATTCTCCCAACACTTTCAACATCTACCCAACCCTCACTCTAGGTATTCTTACCCGCCTATCACCCTCCTGACATTTCCTATATCTAACCATCCTTTCTCCACTCTATGTAGCCCCTTGCGCTATAGTGGCAGTGAAATGCCTTGATCGGGGTGAAACGCTTATAAAAAAAGGCAAGGAGCTTCATTGAGTGTACAACCCGGGGAGAACATCAAGACATTTACAGCACAGCATGGCTGGAAAAAACTTGGAGTCTGCTCTGTGAGGGTGAAACATTGCTAGCTTGGTTTTAGAGATATTCTTCTGCTATAGATCTCCCAGTAGTCTCCAAACTCAACACTGCTTGATGAAATGTTAAATATATACAAGAAGAGAAAGATATACGTTTGTGTACAGATTTCTTAATATCATTGCTTTAAAAACGGACCCTTTTTAAAAGCCATAATAAAGTTTTGTCCACCCTCATAAATCATATCAATTAACTTTTTATTCCTTAGCTTGACAGAAATTTTTTTTTAAATTCTTTATCTGCCAGTTATTTGTTAAATATGAACATTTATATATCTGAATATGGTGGTTTGGTTGTTTTTGTTTAGTGACATATCAACCTGTATGAATTATGTAATGCCAAAATCTAAATATGTAAATTCAAACTTCATAATTCATTCACGAGAATGACATTATTTCATGATTAAATTAGAAATACTAAACTGTATTTTTTTTAACCAAATAATCTTACAAAAATCAATTGAGGAGTGGAAACTGGTTTCAACTTACAAGATATGAGATTTTTTTTTTTTTTTAATTTTACTAAATAAATCTCATATCTTTATTTTTTCCTGAATTTTACGATTGAAACGTAAGTGCGTCGTGGTGCAGTGGATATTGGCTTGGAACGAGAAATCAGGGAGCAGAGTTTGAATTCCAGTTGCTATTCCTTGCACAAATACTCTTGGGAAAGGTATTAATCCATCTCTTCCCTCCAGTTATGGGTTAAATAATAGGACAGATTTGGTTCTATAGCCTTGGTTGGCAACCAGTCTACCGCAGAAAGCAATGGCAACCTACTGCGGGATAATTTCCTGCCCAGTCAGTCATGTCTCTTTTGAGACATGATTGCCCAAAGCATGTATCACATATGGCACTTACCTGACATAAAACTAGCAACATCAGATATAGTGCCAATCAATCAGACAAAAATTGAGATCTGATCTCCTGCCAAGCAAAAAATAATAAAAAATTCAGAAAGAGGGGAAAACATTTTCCAAGACAGACGGGGGTTTGAACTTGAGTTTTATCAGGAGCTTATTCTTTGTTTCCACTCAGCACTATTTGCAAATGGGTTAAGGCCATGTCACATTAAAACATTGGTTTGTGTACATCACCAAAGTTAAGCAACAATGCGTCTGACCTGTATGTAGATGGGTGACCACTTGGGAATACTAAGTGTTGTAAACATGGATGTGCAGGTGGTGTAGTAGATAATGTTAATTGGAGATCCGAGTTCCAATTCCTATAGTGTGGGTTGAGTAGCCATGATTAAATGCAAAATAAGTGACAGAATTGTCCAACGAACAGAATTGACAAAATTTGCAATAAACAACAAGAAAAAGAAAAGAACAGGGTAAAAAAATAATATAAATCAAGAAAACAATTCATGCAAGGCAAATTAACAGTAACAAGGCAAAGAAATAGTAATATGGCAAAACGTTCACAAACTGAGAATTGGGATTCACACACAGGGGCAAGTTCAGACAAGCAAACATAGCATTCTGACTTCAAGACAAGACAAACCGGAACTAAGTCAGATGAAACTGAAAAACAACTTGTTTTACTGAAAAAAAATCCAGCACACATTTGTATGCTTCTGCCTATAAATTGTGGAAGAGAAAATCTTATGCTGCCATTCCTACTCCAATTGAAACCAACACTAGAGACCAGGGGTTTTCAAACTTTTTGATTTATGGACCCCTTTCTATTTCACTACAAACGCTTATGAAATTTATACATAAATTTTTACTAAAAATAGCTTATAGTTTTGCATTAAAGTAGTAAAAACTGGTTTTAAGCTTACTTTAAATTGATAAATTTAAATTTTCATTTAATAACATTAATGAGTAAAAATAAATATCCAGACATTGAAAATTTATACTTTGAATTTCAAGTGATAAGTTAATCCACGGACCCCCTATCTTATCTTTGCGGACCCCCTGTGTTCCATGGACCACAGTTTGAAAACCCCTGCTATAGACTATGTTCACTTCCAAGCAAATATCCTTGAGAAGTGCATGAATCCACTTCATCTCCCTTACCCCAGCTATGGGTTAATTAGTAAGATTAGATTGACAGTAAGGTCTCATCATTTTACAGTTGAAATGAATAGATGTAACCCTAAGTTCTTGGCTAACAGTTTCTTCTATCATACTTCTCGCTTGTGGAAATATCTTCCAGCTTCTTGCTTTCCAGTCAACTTTGAACATCAAAAATTTAAACGCAATGTCAATCATTATCTTCTGTCCTAATTCTTGTTCTTTTACTGTCCTCTCTTAATAGTAATTTTTCTTATTCTCTAACACTAAGCAACCCTTTGCATCCTTGTTGCTTTATTGCCTTGCCTGAAATGAAATAATTTTTAAAAATAAATAAATTTTACAATCTAAAAAATATTTTCTTGCTTTAAATAACCTGTTGATAGTTGATTAGCTGTAAAAAAAAATAAATCAATCAATATTTAAAAATGAACATAGACTGAAAAGCTGAGTAATTGTGATAAAAAGAGATGCTGAAATATTCTTAGCTAAACTAAAAAGGTATTTAAAAAAGAAATGTTGATGTTTGGACCTTTGTCCAGATTTTGGGAAATAGGTCAGGTCAAGAACTTTTCTGCAATCACTTGTATTAAAAGAAGAGTTGATAATTGATAATCAACAATGCTTTATCTAATAAAATTTAAGACATGACAAAGTGTATGTAAATAAACAATGAAAACAGCAGCAAAAATCCCATTCAGCTTTTATTCTTTCTTCAATACTCTCACTGTAACCCCCTGCACACTAGTGACGGCCTTGCCTTGCTTGGGGTGAAATGATTAGGGGGGGAAGGAGAGAGAGAGAGAGAGAGTGGGGGAGGTCCCAAAACTTTTTGTTTGTAGTGTACATCTCCAACAACAACTGCAATGGTTCATGTTCATTGAATGAAGTTCACATCCCAAAGGATGTTATGGCAATTTTCTAAGCATAGCTTAGATGTGGCAGAAGGGTAAAAGCATGGGACACCCAGTGAGAATCAAACTCACTATTCAGTCATAACTGATCTAGTGACACAGCCTTCATTATACCACATTGATGTACCTAATGATTTTCTAAGAATAGCTCAGCTGTGGCACTCAGTGAGAATCAAACTCACTATTCAGTCATAACTGATCTAGTGACACAGCCTTCATTATACCACATTTATGTACCTAATAATTTTCTAAGAATAGCTCAGCTGTGGCACTCAGTGAGAATCAAACTCACTATTCAGTCATAACTGATCTAGTGACACAGCCTTCATTATACCACATTTATGTACCTAATAATTTTCTAAGAATAGCTCAGCTGTGACACTCAGTGAGAATCAAGCTCACTATTCAGTCATAACTGATCTAGTGACACAGCCTTCATTATACCACATTGATGTACCTAATGATTTTCTAAGAATAGTTCAGCTGTGACACTCAGTGAGAATCAAACTCACTATTCAGTCATAACTGATCTAGTGACACAGCCTTTTTAAACATAACATCACGTCGATTTGCCCTCAAAGGATGTTACGTACAGAGGACATGCTACAAGACAAAGCCCAGTAGGTTATTCTGCACGTCATTTTAAGTATGTCTGCAATTCTTGAAAGACGTATCAGCTTGATACAAATAATTAGGCACAACTTGCAAGCAGCTGGCAACAGGCGGTTCAGTAAGCATCAAGAAAAACGAGAACAAGTGTAACTATAAGATGGCAGATAAAGACAACAAAAGAAGCAACATCAAGTCCACACTCAAAACACAGGTTTTTCATGCATTACCCGGGGGGGGGGGGGGTCATTCCTTAGCAAGAATTATTTTAACTAACCAGGGTACTATCATTATCTTATAAGACATGGATACCAACACACACAAATACTATAAATAGCACCTTGAATTTTTCTGTTATTAAATCAAAAAACTGCCCATTATTATTGATTTTTATGACTATTTCTTTCCTCTTAATTTCTGTTGCTTTTTACTAGCACGAGTTTATTTCTGGTTTGTTTTGTCTGTAAAAAGAATAAAACAGAAGATAAAAAAGAAATACTAATTGAAAACTAATCATAACAGAAAACATTTTATCAAAAAATAAATATCATATATTTTAGTGACATATTAATGCTGAAATGTAGTTTCCTTGTGTCATTTTTATAAACTAGAATTATAAATTTGTCTATATTTTTGAGATGAGGTAGTATTTACAGCATTTACATTATTTGGACTATTGTCCTCATCTTTGTTGTCATTTGTACAACGTTTCAGCCGTTGTATGCTCCACACTTCTTCAGGTGCTAGGAATTTCAAACCAAACCCTTTATTGCAATCACTGGGGTATATTATTCATGATTTCCAATCGTGGCATTAGTACCACACAAGGAATGAGAATGATATAGCCCAGTGATTGTAATAAAGGGTTCAGTTCAAAATTCCTAGCACCTGAAGAAGGCCAGAGCGTACAATGGCCGAAACATCATACAAATGACAACAAAGATAAGGACAATAGTCCGAATAATGTAGAATTTTAAAATCCTAGGGTTTAGTATTGTTGAAGTTATTGTTAACATTTTCTGTAGAGATTTATAAACTCTACATTTCACAAAAAAAAAAAAAAAAAAAAAATGAAATTTGAATAAGATGATGTGTTTGGAAAAATCCTTTCACAAAAACCATACTTCACGGTTTAATAATTTTATAGACCTTCATGGTAAACAATATTTTAAAAAATTTTTTTTTCTTTCCTTTTTAACAGTGAAAAATAAATTCTTATGATTTCTTACTATTGAGCAGGCAATATACAAGTCATGCATAAATATTTCTTTCTGGAACCAAATTCCAACTTTTTGAAGCATTTTGCCTTGTGATTTGTTTATAGTTCTTGCAAACACATAACTGGAAACTTGATTCTTGTATATAAAAACGTAAAGATGCAAAAACTAAGATTGCATTTTTATTTATCATTTCAATCATTGTTTTTAAAATAATGGGAGTATTTTGTATGTTAAATAATAAAACCATTAATTTTTCAAAAATAAAAAATAAATAAAAAAATCATGAAAATTTATTGTATTAAACCTAGTAAAAACAAATGTGCTTTGTATCCCCTTATCTGTTTGCATTTCTCCCCAAAATTTGGTTATGATCAGTCATTGTATGGCCATTTTAGAGGTTGTGATGGATGAATGGACTAAGAGAAGTCACAGAATTAGACAGACATTTTCATGAGATGGATAAATAGCAATCACAGAATTAGACAGACATTTTCATGGTAATTCTTCAAATGAACTTTTCTCTTTGGTACCTAGACTTTATGAATTTAAACACAGTAATAGATTAGCAGCTAGGTCACCTTATACAATTGAAATGGCTAGACGTAACCGTAACGCCTAGGCTGACATTTTCTCCTATCACACTTCTCACTTTTGAAACTCTTTCAGCTTCTTGCTTCAAAACTTTAAATGGAATGTCAATCGTTATCTTCTGTTGTCCTAATTCCTGTACTTTTATTATTCTCTCTTCTTAATGTTTTTTTTTTCTTATCATATTTTCTTGCACTCACTAACCCTCTGCATCTTGCTTAGGGTAAAATTTTGAAAATAGTATTCATAATTTTTATTTAAATTTTTTTGTTTGAACATTATTTTAAATGGATGGTTGTATTTGAGAGGATAATCTGGTTTTTTTTTTCTATAATTAAGCTGTAAATTATCCACTAGCCTGAATATTCAAGAAATCTTGTTAGGAAAATATCTATCTTTTGGCAGGATTTGAACCTGTGACTCTCATATATAAACAGTATATTTATATATATCCACTGGCCTGAATATTTGAGAAATCTTGTTAGGAAAATATCTATCTTTTGGCAGGATTTGAATCTGCAACTCCCATACACCCAAGAGAAGGCACCAATAAACCTGACGTTTCTTACCACTTGACCCAAGAAATATAAGACATATCAGATCTATTGGCAGCTTCTCCTTGGTTTACAGGAATCACAGGTCTGAATCCTGCTGGAAAATAAATGTCTTCCAAATAAAATTTCTCAAATATTCAGGTTGGTGGATATATAGAAATGTACTGTCTAATTATAGAGAAAAAAAAACATTAAAAATAATGTTAAAACAAATGAATTTAAATAAATATTAATATAATTTTGTAACTTTCTGTAAAATTTCATATTTCTAATTTTCACAAAAATTCATCTTTACTGCAAAAGTGCAAAGAAAACTTGATTAAAAATTATCAGTTTTTAAACACTGTAGCTGAAAAAGTAGATATTGGTAAATTTACAGATAGGTATCTTTTAGCCTTTAAATATTCCAAATTTTACAAGTAAACAGATGTCAGACATAAATCAATGAAAACCTTGCTGACGGTTTAACTCACCTCTGTATATGAAAAACAATCCAAACTGTAATATTTTTTACATTTAACAGCACAGGTGAATGAGGTCAAAGACATAAAACTGTTTTGTTATGAAGGTTTCTATTTGGATGAATACAATGGATTGAACTTGCTTTATTAAGTTTCTTGTTTTTTTTTTAAGATAAGAAATGGAATTTGAGATATAGAAAAAAAAATTCAGTCAAGCACAATTACAAACCTGCATTATAGCCAAAACAGATTAATAATTCCAACAAGCATTGACAAGGCCAGATTATCCTTTAGGCTGGTATAGCCTGCAGCCTATAGGGCCCCTCAATCTTTTATAAAGCAGTGATTTTAATTCTCTAGATTATATCTTCTAAATAAATAGTTTCATAAACTGAAATAATATCAATGTCAAACCCATATTTGACTTTGCTGGAAGCAAAGCGAGGAAAATAAAGTTTTAGTTTGTCATTGTGTTTTGAGTAAATAACAATAATTTTACTTTAGAATGTTTCAATGTTGGAAATTTATATAAAACAGTTATTTTAATCTTATAGATGTTATAACTTTTAAGTAGTTTCATAAATTAAAATGATATCAGTATAACAAACATATTTATTTTGGTACTGATTTGGTCCGCAATAAAATGGTGGCATTTCTTAAAAAATATTTCTATTGACAAAATAGTTATTCTAAAGAATTTGTAATAAATAAATTTAACAGCTCATCAATATAGATTAGAAGTATGCTCGAGGTAAAATATTTTGGAAAGGACCAGTTATTTTGAGAAATTCCAAGAAAATACATGCCTTTCAAAACTTTTAGAGTTTATCTGAGATCTCCTAAACAAGGAATCCATTGGTAATCCAAGTCGCCTCTTTCAAGTAACGGTATGTATTTTCTTAGAATTTCTCGAATCTGATCTTCCAAAATATTTCACTTGAAGCTATAAATGTTGATTAAAAAAATTAAAAAAAATATATCGTAACTTCGTAAGTAAAATAAAAATATATATTCTATAGACTGGTGCAGGCGAGTTCAGGTGACAACTCCGTCGGGGTTGAGGTATATGGGCCCTAAAAGGTCATAATTTGAGCATTTTTTATACCCAAAAGTCAAATACTAAGTCTTTTAAATGTAGATTTAAAAACAGTAAGGCTCTTTTATACATTTTGTTAGCAACAGCTTTCTTTGGTGGTCTATGAGACTAAAAGCTTATCTACTAAACTCTGTGCGGGGGTTTACTAGTCCTGACTAATTGAATGATAAAGTTTCAACAACATGTCAGATCTACTGATAAGAAACACACGACTAATTGTAATGTCAATTATGGACAATGACATTCATGAAGCTATTATTTTTAAACAATACTGGTTTGCTCAGTAAAAAAAATAAATTAAAGACAAATTACACTTAAATTTATGCTATTATTTCTTTTTCAATCACATGTTATTTTCGATCATCGGAATTACGATTTCCAAATTATTGCTACCCAAAAATTAATTTAAAAACAAAGGAATGTGAAAGAATTATCAGAATACAATCCTTACACAATCGTTATCGTATTGCTTTCATATTCATTTCAGGTGTCATGGATTTTACAAGTATGGAAAAGCAATCGAAGGCTGCAGTTATTAGGATTGAACATCAGCCAATTAAATGTTTATCGTTGGTTAAAATGCAAATGTAAGAGAAATTTCTTTGGTCTGAAGACAAATAAAATCTAAGGCGGGGTGAGAAGATTCAGAGACCGTTGACCCCCACATTTTTTCTTTTTAGTTGATGGGTGGAAAAATTTATTTATTTAGAAATGTTACATAAATTTGAAAAATAATATAGTTATCATTTTCTTGAGAATTATTAACAAATAACTCCTCAAAATAATCAACGATATACAGTTTGTTTTGTTTTTAGTTTAATTTTTAATTCATTTAAAAATTTTATATAAAAATATATATGAGTGGAACTATTTTTTGTTTGAATCTTTTAAGTTCCAATTATACATGAGGATTTTTTTTTCTTTTTTTAATTAATCTACTTGTAAAAAAACTGTTCTTTTTCTGTTTTTATGACTTGGTGTATAAATACGTTATTGTTTTTTTATTTTTTTTTTTAGTTTCTGTGATATAAAATGGCATTTTAAATAATGGTCCCCCACTTTTTGGCCATTTCAAAAACACAACTTGAACACCAAATATTTTTCAGTAGATTTGGTTTGGGAATGCAAACTGCGGGAGATTAGAAATCAGTATTTGTTAGGATAATTAGTGGTAGATTTTACGCACAGAACAAGATCAGAGTTTAAAGAAGTAAATGCTTTTAAAACAACCATTTCAGATTAAAATAAAAGAAAAAGAGAAGTGAAGAAAGTCCTAATTTTAAGTAAGGTGCGTATGTTTCTTCTTTCGTCTTCTTCATCGTCGCCCAACACACTCTCAATAGTAAACAGAAGAAAAAACAATTGTATACAATGCAACAGAGCAATCAAGCCACCAAATTGAAACGTGATAACAAACATTGTTTACAAATAAACCAGGCGGATAAGTAAATTAAGTATAAAATTGGTAAAAATAAGAGAAAAAAAACTTACATATTTCAGAGTAGACGAGAGACAAAAGGAACGGAGACACCAGAGTCGCCATGGAAGGCTTTGTAAGGAGCGATATGATTGGTCGGGCGGCAACAAATAAAGTTGGCTCTGATTGGTCAATAATAAGTTACCGGGGGAATTCTGGGAATGATCTAATATGGAGGTTAGTTGAACTGGGGTTCGAGTGGCAATAACTGAAATTGTGGCTGTATTTGGATTGATTCCAGCATAGTTCTTGCAAACGGATAATTCCGAGAGAAAGGTAAGGTATTTAGCTATGATTCTAGGGTTTTGCCAGTGTTTGTAGATGAGAATTTAAATCTGTCACACTTTACGTTTGTCGGGTACCGGAAGCAACCGAAGGCTACAGACTGTGTAGTATGATGATTGAGTGTTTTATTTCGAAGAAGAAATCTTTTTTTAGGTGGGGATGAGGAGAACTTCTTAAATGCAAGATAAAATAAAAAATATATTATTCTATTCTACTATTTACCGCTTAATATACTTCAGAACACCCGAGAAATTCTACCCCATTGTTATGGTTAGAGATTCAGTTAAAATTCCTTGTTTGAAATTTATGTTAAGAATTCAATAAGATGTTGAATTTTACAATTATTGATGTTGTGTTGAGTTTTTTAAAGGTTGGCGTGAAATCGGATTCTCCATGTGAAAAGAAATATCTGCTTGTATAAATATACATTTAGAATGCTATAAATCCAAATTAAGGCTATTATTACTGTAAAATGAATCCTCGGTTTGCCTGTCTTATTTACTAATGCAAAAGTCCCCCCCCCACCATCAACAACAAAAAAACTTAATGTCGATGTAGCTACGAATACGTTTTAATTATAAATAAAATACAAGGCGTATTAAATTTTAAATGTTGACCTTCTTTGTAATTATTATTAACATGTTCAAGTTTGAGGTGTTAAATTTTTCTTAGTAATGTCAAATTGAATAAGTTTTCTTTCAAATTAGCAGAAAAACTGAAGAATTAAATGTCGGTTTTGGTGTGGACTTGTAGACAAGGAAGGAGTGAATAATTTAAGATTTATGCTTAGAGAAACAATAAAAACAATTCATTTCGACTTTACACTTGTTTAAAAAGATTTTCAAATTAAAATTCACTTAAAACGAACTTCAGGTGAATTCTCATCTTTAATTTCTCTCAACTCAAGTTTTAAAAAGTTAAGATGTTAAGTTTTTTTTATTTTACATTACAATTAAAAATGTTTTCTTTTTCCAGTGAGTTGAAAAAATTCTAATACAACTTTTGTTTTTTTTTTTTTTTTTTTTTTTGTTTTTTTTTTTATCTCGTTTAAAAAGAAATTGGGAATTGTGTTAATTTTAAATTAAATTAACATAGATTAATTTTCTCTTTTTTTAATAAATAAAATAAAAAAGACGATGTTTTGCCCATAAAATCATTTCCTTTTGGGGTGGAAGTTACAATTTTTCTGCAGTCTTAAAATAATTACTAATTTCTAATTATCATTTTAATTAAAGTGATAAATTATTTGATACGTATGTTAAAAATAATTTAAAATAACGGTTAAAAAAAACTTCAATAAAAAATATTTCCTGTTATTTCTTTTTTTTTTTGACAAAGTACTTAAAACTTACAGAAAATACTTTTAAAAAAAAACTATTCTTCAGTGAAATTGAAACTTTCTTTTTTCTAAAGAAAGGAATGGGAAACTAATAGTCAATTTATTTTATAAATAAATAAAAAAAAAGTGTTAATTTTATTTTTAAAATACTCTTTTAGTCTTTTAAAAACTTAATAAATTACCAATATTTGTCCGTAAGAGAACAATAGATTTTTTTGTTTGAGAAAAATATGCATAGTGAGAATTTAGAAAAAGTAATTAAATTGTAAAATAAATCAATCAACTGTTTTAGAAAATTTTTGTAAAGTATTCGATACAGGTGACAACTTTAATTTTATAATATTCCTCGGCATGATGATTTTAAAAAAAAAAATAACTTAATTTTTAAAGAATTCAATTTTTATGCTTATTTTCTTCTTTTTTTTTTTTTTTTGTTAATTGCTTTGGGGGGCATTTTTGGACTGAACACACATAATGAATGATTTAAATTAATAAATTATTTATTACTGGAGATATTCATATCATTTTTATCAGCTTTTATGAATATTTAGAAATTACAAACTTTTGTCAATTTTCTTTCATTTTAAAAATGTTTTAACAGCTATTGATTTGCTAATTTCCTTTTCATTTCAAATGTCGCGAAATAATTTTAAAATTTAAACAATTCACCGTTTTGAAATTTTAATTTTGTTCTCGATCTTTCTACCAAATGTTCGTCATATTTTTACTTTAACCAGTTCCTTTTTAAGCTCCAGACAGACCTTTCGTTTTCTCCTGTAGGGATAGGTCACTTCCCCTCAAGAATTCTAATTTGAATTGAAATTGGAAAAAAAAAAAATCATTCACGATACTGAAAATACTTTCTTTGCCCATTATTCAAATAAATTGAGTTTTTAACCACGTGACAATTTCTTTACTGAAACCAGGAACAAGAAAATGCTAAATTATTTTCCTTAAAACCCTAATTCTTCATATAAACTCCAAGAAATTTTGAAATAAAATAAAAAAAATATATGCAAAAAGTAAATAATAAAAATCGTTTTCATTATGGATGAATATTCCTTGTCTAGACTTCGTGTATTCATTGAAATTGAAAAATTAAAACATCACCTGACACTAAAATGTCTGGCAAAAATAATTCGCTTTTATGAACTCAAGTGCTAATTACTATTCTATACTTTTAAGATTTTATATATTTTTTAAATAATGCTTTCTCTAGCCATTTGATTTAACAAAGATTTTCTTTTTTAGTTTTTAATGTCGTCTAACAACAGCCAGTAAAAGAATGTCTGTCTCGACTTCAGTGTCAAGTGATCTAAGTCCTGCAATTATTGTTGCAGGTTGAGTGTCCTGGGCTAAACATCCACACTATCCTCCAGTTGATTGTGAGCCACTTGTACATATTTTGGTTTTGTTTTTACCCTTTAACTGTGGTCAGTCTAATTAACCTCCCGCTCGGACACACCCTGATTCCTAGTATTCATTGTTACCTCGTTAAATTATTTCTTTGGAATTTTCCGAAGTGAAGGAAATAGATTTGATGGTCTAGAAAAAAAAGTTTGTTTTTTTTTTCTCCATTTTGCTACAAGCCTCACATCCCTTGTTGTCTCAGGGTCCCAATGCCGTATCTTAATTTTAGTACAATTGACTTTGTTTTAACATTGTTTCCTATATGAGGCAAAGAAGGCTATCATAGGTAGTATTTATTATTACCCACAACCCACCAGTGTGTCATTCGGTACCTGAGTCCATTTTACAACTCAGTCCCACACAAGAGATTTTTTTCTCTCTCTCTCTATCTATATATATATATGTTTACCCTATACAAGGCCCAAGAGTCACTCGAGGTTACAGACCCTGTTTATGGGGATTGATGTGGGGAAGATAACAGTTGACCCTAGATCTGAACAGGTTAAGATTGTAGTGAGCAGTAAGCAGCTGTTCATAGGAAGAAACTGCTAGAGTAGAACTTGCATCTCACTAATGAAATACAAAGGGAATGAAGATAACATTCCTTAAATTCAACTGCAGAAAGGTCAGTTCATCTTCATCACAAAAGAAAAAGCTTCCAGCTGCATCATATTGAATAACTGTTTCTTGTCCGATTCTTGAAGTTAAGCAATGTCAAGCAGGTCAGTACCTTGATGGAGGATCACTTGGGAATATTAAGTGCAATAAGCATAAATGTCCAGATGGTGTAATGAACAATAGCTCAGAATTGTTAGAGAGCTGAGTTTCTTTTCCAGTTGGGTTCATTGTGTTCACATGCACATAACCTTGGAAAATGTAGGAATCCACCTCCTCCCCTAGCTATGGATTAATTAGTAAGATTTGTATTGCTGAGCCGTTATCTTGATCCCTCCCCCACCAGTCTTGCAATCTAAAAATATTTTCTGGCTTTAAATAAATTGCAAATAGTTGATAAACCATAAAAAATAAATCTATCTATATTCTTCAAATAGGATGTGCATTGTGGTGCAGTAAATATCAGCTCGACATGAGAAATCAGAGCCAAATTTGAATTCTTTGGTTAGCAGTCCACCACAAAAAGTAATGGCAACCTACTGCAGGAAAATCTTCTGCCTAGTCAGTCATGTCTCTTTTGAGACATGATCACCTAAATGTGTATCCTGTACAGCATACTGACTGAGGATGGTGGTGAACAAAACAAGTAGTCTTGTCAGTGACTCAAGCTTAATTAGTGGTTATATTTGTATAAATTGGCAACAGTCACCTGAACTCTAACATGGTGTGAGGTGCTGAATAACTGGGAAAGAAGTGGTGGTGGTGTCAGCTTTATGCTGACAGTTTCTCTTCTTGCACTTTTCACTTGTAGAACTCTTTTCTGGATTATGGCTTTCAAGTCAGGTTTGATCTCCCAAAATTTCAATGCAATGTCAATCGTTATCTTGTGTCTTAATTCTTGTTCTTTTATTTTTATCTCCCCTCAATAGTATTTTTTTCTAATATTTCCTGACACTCGGTAACTTCTTGAATCCTTGTGGCTTTATTGCCTTACTTGTGATGAAATGATTGGGAGAAAAAAAAAAAAAGATAGAATTGTTAAAATTGTGACCAACAATAATGAATCCTGGTAGGATTGCTAATTCTCTCAGAATTACCTCACTATCAGTTAAATAAAAACCTGAAAAGGCAAGACCTTGTCTCAAACCCCTTCCTATCTTTGTATATCTGCTGAACTCATTTTCTATCCATATGTATATGGTTTGCTGCCAGAATAAGTTCTTGATGATTCTAATATTTGTCCCAAATATGTCAAGGTTGCTAAGCATTTCCAGGAGACCTTTGTGGCATACTTGATTGAATGCATTTGCAAAAACCTTAAAACACAGGCACATGTTCTTATGCATTTGTCTTGCTTTTCACAGAACCTTAGAGCCAACAAATGGGGGTTAGTAATCTACATGCTGTCATCCACCTTAAAAAAACATTAGTGCATGCCAGAGAACTATTCCACTTGTCTCTAGTAAGTTGTCGTTTGGTTGAGATAGATCAGGTGACAGCCGATTAATGATATCACTCATACAGTGACGAAAGTGGCCAGTCATTCATGTTGTTTACAGCAGCCAAACTAAGCCTTTTTTTTTCTTTTTTTTTTTTTAAGCCCTAGCCAAGGGGCCTGGTCTGGGGCTAAATCTGCCTCCTACCTAATACTCCAGTTTACAGGTCTGTGGTGCTGCTTTCCTTTGGAAATATATCATTTCCAGATATACAAATCTTTAGCTAGCAGTTCTCAATTTGGGAAAACCTTAAGACTTGCCCTTTTCCAGTTTATGGAATATGTCCTTGCTTGGGATATAGTAGATGAATCCAACTCATTTGAATCTGGAGTCCTAAACATGGTTTCTCCAGATACACAGAAGAATTTTCAAATTATATGTAAGAATCTAGCTTTTTGTTCTCCTTACACTCTGCTCAGAATGTACATATGTAATGTAATTTCTGTGTGTGTGTAATTTTGATCCCGGCCAGAAGTAAGTGGATGTCGAGCCACACTGATATCTATATATAATCTATATATATATATATATATATATATATATATATATAATCGTTTGAGATTTCACTTGCCCGATTGACTCGGTTGATTAAAAACTTAATTGGTCGATTAAAGTTTATTGCTTTACTCACCTGCGATCGATTTAGAATCTGGCAATGAAACGTGTACATTCTAATATAGAAAAAGAAAATCTAATTCCTTTTACAACCCAAAAGTATGCTATTAAAGACACTTACAGATTTTTAGAAACTCATTTGAAAAAATATTATCCTTGACTTAATATCTATATTCCCTGCTTAGGAAAAATAAAAACGAACATTTAAAAGGAAAAAAAAATGCGTAGTTCTTTCATTCACGCACTGAAAAACAAATTAAACAGGTCATTTTTTTTTTTTATATATAAAATCGTTGAGAAAATCAGATTTTTTATTTTTTATCATGTATGAGATGGAGAACTGAAGAAACTAACTACATTTAGGTATCTCCACTCAATTGCTAAAAAAAAAAAAAAATAGCGTATTAAAGGGCTGTTAAAAGGGCTCAAATTTAATAAAAGCAGTTTTATCATCAAAATGTTTGCTATTATTAAGAGGAATTATCAAATTTTGTTATTTAAAAAAAAAATTTTTATTCTTTTTAACACCTTCCAGATTTTAATTAAAATTTAATTTTTTGTTTTCCTTCTGCGATTAACGCTATGTTTACGTAAGGCGACTATTAAGAAAATGGAGTAGGTCAATTAAAATGATTTTGGGGCGAGTAACAGTGGATGTCGGCTCGGAACGAGAAACTGGGGGGCCGAGTTCGAATTCCAGTTGAATCCATTGTATTCACTTATGCGCAAATACCCTTGGGAAAGGTATTAATCCATCCCTTCCTTCCAGTTATGGGTTAAATAGCAGGACAGATTGGGTTCTATAGCCTTGGTCGGCAACCAGTCTACCTCAGAAAGCAATGGCAACCTCCTGCGGGATAATCTTCTGCCCAGTTAGTCATGTCTCTTTCAAGACATGATTGCCCAAGCGTGTATCACGTATGGCACCTGACTGACTGACTGAAATTTTCCCTTGCTCTTGACTACCAGTCAGATGACTTCTTTTTCAAATCTCAAAGGCTATATATATATATATATATATATATATATATATATATATAATAATAATAATAATAAAATCGACTCTGTACGTATCCAAATCTTAAAATCTTACACAAGTAATTTTTAAGGACCACGAATAACCGACAGAATCTAACTTCGTTAGCGGTAGGTTTTGGCGATCTTGCGATTTTTTTTTCTCGTGTATGTATGTATATATATATATATATATATATATATATATATATATAGTTTTGCAATCATGTTTGTGATTCCTTTACTTTTCATTCATTCTGTCAAATATGTTATTATATCATGGATATAGTAATAAATTTTTTTCTGCCATGTCTCTCCTGATACCTATAACAATAAGATCAAGCTATGATTATGTATCCTTGGATACATGTTATGCATAATCAGTGTTGATGTTGACTCTGTTAGAATTTCAGGTTTCTTATTAGAATTGGGTTCTGTCAGTATTCAGATATGCCCAGAAAAAGCAAATCTTGTACATCAAAATTTCTAGTCTATATTTTGAAAGAAGAGCCGATTCTTGTTTGTCATACATTGTCTGAATGTGACTTTACATGCCCTTATGTATATGGCTTTGTTGTAAATTACATGCACAGATACACACATTTAATTCGTTGTTTAAGCGTTATTTTTAAATGTATATCCATGAAAAATGTTTCAAGTATTAAATTAAAATGTTGGATTAATAAATGAAAAAAATACACTCCTAAAAGTTGTCTTTGTTCATGTTAGGGTGCAAAAATGTCTATTTCAAGAATCGAGAAAGGTCTGTTTAAAAGCACTATTCGAGTTTTGCTTTTACTGGTAGGTTCTTCATGGCCAAGAGGTCAAAAGCAGGTCAGGTCTTATGGTTTCCCCTAGAGCAGGGGGTTGGCAACCTTTTGGAAAGTGAGCACCAAAAAGCTACATAGTCATGGAGGAGGGCCAAATAGCTATGGCTTCAGTGTCACGGAGGAGAACAATGTTATTAAATATGTGAATACAATTTTGAAATGATTTGGAAATTATTTTCGATAACTTTTGCCTTGGAAAACATATTTTGATTTTTTTTATTGTTTTTATTTACAAACAAAGGAACTCTACCAGGAAGCGAAAAATTTCAGAGTTGCAGAAAGTATTTCACCTCTTTCTCAATCCAATAAAAAAACAGGATTCTAAAGCATAAAAAAAAAAACAGAAAATATCTGACGGGTATTTTGTTAAAAAATATATTACATCTTAAAAATAAATGCTTCATAAACCAGTATTGAAAAAAAGATTACATTAAAATCGGTTGAAAACACTATTTTATATTCATTTAAAAGTGCCTGCTCACGGAAGCAATTTCATAGAAAAAGTGAAAGTGAGGCCGTATGCTAATTTTGTTGATCCCTACAAATAAAAAAATTAAAGTAAAACATTCTTCCAGGTAAAAAGAAATATATTTTTTTAATTTCAACGCAATATATTCAGACTATCAACTGTCACTTTGGTTTAGTTTACCTATATTTATATCATGTCCAGAGTAAGGTAGCAGGCCGGACAAGATTCACTCAAGGGCCAGATGTGGCCCGCTGACTGGGGGGTTGCTGACCACTGCCCTAGAGGAAAACAGGTTTGAATCCTCTCAGAGAACATGTTTTTTCTCATGAGATTTCTCAAAGATTCAGGCTGATGGATGGAAATAAATATACTGCAGAGCATCTACTCAAATATGAGTATCAATTAAAAATAACGTTTAAGGAATACATTAAAAGTGTTAGATTAATAAATAAAAAATCTATTCCTAAAAACACACACATATAAACACACTATTTGACTGAGTTTAAAATAAGACATTAGGATAATACATTTGCCCTCCTGCCCTGGACAACACTTAGCCTGGGCCAAGCAACGAAATCACAAAATTTGAAAAGAGACAAAACGTTAAACCCTAAAAAATTATAATATTTACATTGTTCGGACTATTGTCCTCGTCTTTGTTGCCATTTGTATGACATTTCGGCCGTTGTATGCTCTGGCCTTCTTCGGGTGCTAGGAATTTCAAACCAAACCCTTTATTACAAACATTGGGGTATATCATTCTCATTCCTTGCATAGTAGTAATGTCGCAATTGGAAGTCATGAGTTATCTCCCTCTAATCCTGCAAGTTACTGCTGTAGCCTGGTATCAGGAACTAACATATATATATATATATATATATATATATATATATGTCCACTAGGCCATGTGTCCAAATGGCAGCAAAGATGAGGACAATAATTCGAATAATGTAAATACTACCTCATCTCAGAAAGATAGACAAATCCTAAAAAATTAGATAATTATAAGATTTTACTGAAGTTTTATGAAAATTATCTTATTTATGAAAATATTATTTTTATGTCTGTCATTGAATAGAGATAAATGTACCGATGCAAACCTACATGGGTACAGTTTGAATGAGATTGAAACCTACATCCATGTTATATAAGCCTGTATTACAGCTGAATCTTTTATGTGCCATGTCCCTTCAGGATGGAGGCAATCCTGGCTCTCCACAATTTCTTGTCCTTCATAGTTCTTAATAGATTTTGTCATCTACCCTAAACCTTGTTCCCCAATTCATTTACACAAACTCATTCTTCTATGTACTATGTCTATTCAAGATGTTGGCAAACATGACTCTCCACAATTTCCTGTACGTTTAGCTCTTAGTAATTTTTTTTTCTCTCCTAAACCCTGTTCTGTTATCTACTTATCCAAGCTCAGTAAATAAGTTGTGTTGTTTTCTTGTCCTGTGTGTATCGCATTTTCCAAGCCTTCTTTCAGGATGGAACAATCTCTTAATCATCGTTGTTCCCAGGCCCACCCTGACCCAGGGTGGTAGCAGCCATTAAGGTCCCAGCTATGGCCAAATAGTGACCCTCACAAAAGAAAATACATTTTTTATAGTAAAAACACCAGTAATATATTTTTATATTTAAAAAAAAAAAATATATATATATATATATACATACATACACACACACACTACCCTCTAGTTCAGAATGCTTAGTAATGTTAAAAACTAATATTCCTCTTGCAACAGTGTGTTATCTCCTAATTCAGAATAAATGAGTTTGTGACAAAGGGTTTTAATGTAACATTGATTATAAATTTAAATAATATACCAGAGATGGCAACCATTTTTGAGCAGTGGACTGCATGTGATCTGGCCTATCAGAAGGTGAGCCACACTGCTAAAAAGCTTATAAAGTACTAGATTGGCAGTAAGGTCTCATCATTTTTACAATTGGAAAAAGGCTTAAATTTAGCTTCCCGTAAATTTAAGATGACTGTCTATAGAACCTTGTTCCATAAAGTCATCTTTTTTTTTTTTTTTTTTTTTTTTTCCCACTTGGAAAACAGAAGCCTGCAAAAAAGACATAAGTTAAAAAGTTAGTAAAATGTAACTCTTGTTCAAAATTAAACTTAAAAAGACACTTACACCATGGTTTATTTGACATACCTTCTGAATTGCCAGTTGATAGGATCAAATGTCATGTAACAATTCAATAATACACCTCTATCATACTGATTATGCATCTAGACATAAGTACAGTACTAGATTGGAAGCAAAGTCTCTTCATTTTACACTTGAAATGGCTAGATGTGACCATAAATTGTATGCTGACAGTTTTTCTTGCATTTCTCTCTTTTGGAACTCTCTGGTTTTTTGATTTCCAGTTAACTTTGATCTTCAAAAACTGCAATGTTAGTCAATATCTTCTAACTTCTTAATTCCTGTTCTGGTCTTGTTCTCTCTCCTTAATGTTTTCTTTTTCTTGTATTCTGTAGCATTCAGCACCTCCCCACCACCACCACCACCTACTCATATCTTAGTGGCTTTTTTTTTTTTTTTTTTTTTTTAAGTTCAGACTATTTTTCTTCAAGGTGCCAGCCATTTTCACTACAGAAGACTGTACAAAGAAGAATCTTAATAACAAGGAAAAAGTTTTTCTTCCTCAGTCTGTTGTCATCTTTTCTCTCTCTCTCTATAATTGAAAATTGAATTCTTGACATAAAAATGATCACTGATGACAGTTTGATGAGCACACACTATTGCACATGATTTCTAATTTATTGATAAAGAATAATTTCAGAAAGAATGTATTTTTTCTCCAGAGAAATAAATATTATGAACATTTTCTGTTTCTAAAGCGAAAGATCTTTACATATTATCTTCCTTAATGAAAATTGATAATTTTCAAAATAATGAAGACATTATTTTCAAAAGAAGCTTACAAGAATTTGAGGAACCTTGTACTTAATCCTTTTTTATACATGTGGTTCTGTCCAAATGAGAGAATGAAATGAAGCAAGCAAATTTTTAATAAAAGCTATTTTCCTCATGAAATTGGGTATACAATTCAGAAAGCTAAATGGGTCAGTTTGGCCCCTGACTACAATAAAGTCTCGTTATTTGATTTATTTGTTATGGAAAAATCAATTTCCTTTCCCAAAGGTAAAAATATTGAGATGTGAGTGATTGGAGATTGCATTCTTTACTTTGCTTTGTGGTACAAGTGGGGATGCTACTTATGGATATCTGGCATCCCCCGGTTCATTTGCAATATTCAACATTGGCTGATTTTTATTAAATAACCTAAATCTGGAACAAGGTCACAATAGCAGGCTTGTACACATGAAAAATTCTAACCCCACCCCTTTCTTTTCTTTTTTTTTTTTTTTTTTTTTTTTTTTAAATTCTCCCCCCCCAAGTGAAAGCAATAGTCATTAGGACACAAGAGATTATAATAAGTGTTAGAGAATATGAGAAAAAAACTATTGTGGAGAGAGAATATTAAAAGAATAGAAATTAAGACAGATGATGATTGACATTGCATTTCAGTTTTTGAAGATCAAAGTTGGCTGGAGAGCAAGAAGCCGAAAAAGAGTTCCACAGGTGAGAAGTGTGGGGAAAAGAAACTGTTAACATGTAACTTACCATTGTGTCTAGTCATTTCAACTGTAAAACAATGAGATCTTGCTGCCAAGCTAGAACTGTTCATAAAGTCCAGGTACCATACATTAAAGGTCATCAGAACAATTACCATGTGAAGTATTTATAGAAATGGCTTTGGGAAGCTACATTATGGTGGTGGGAAAGTGACTGAAGCTCAGATGGCAGGATCAATGACATTGCAAAGGTTTTGTATTTTATGAAGAATCTCAAAATATGTAGCAGATGAATGAATGGCACATATAAATATAGATCGGTTAGTTAAGTGCCATACATGATACACGCTTGGGTGATCATGTCTCGAAAGAGACATGACTGACCAGGCAGAAGATTATCCTGCAGTAGATTGCCGTTGCTTTCTGCGGTAGACTGGTTGCCGACCAATGCTATAGAACCCAATCTGTCCTGCTATTTAACCCATAACTGGAAGGAAGAGACGGATTAATACCTTTCCCAAGTGTATTTGCGCCTAAGTGAATACAATGGATTCAACTGGAATTCGAACTCGGTTTCTCGTTCCGAGCCGATATCCACTGTACCACAACACACATACCTTGACTAATTCAAAATATCTGAGGTTTAAATGTTGATTGGAAATTTTTTTTTTTTTTTTTTTCTCAAATAGCTGATAGTGTCCTTTTTTTAATTGTTATATATATATATATATTGATGAGTGAAGACAGATTCATTGTTGTTCTATAAAGACTTTGTATGTAAAAAAAAAAAAATTTAAGTAAATCACGAGTGCTTTTTTTATATAATTTTAGTACTCAGTAATCTTAATGTTCCCTGTAATCTAATTTTAGGAATGTTAACTTTAAGAGCGATGACTACAGTAAATTTAATTTCAGATAATGTGTATGGTAACGCATACTTTAAAAAATGGGCATGTCTCTATACATAAAATAAATTGAAAATTCTTTCAAAGATTTCAGTATTTGATGACTGGTATTAAGCTTTACAATTTGTGATTAGTTAATAGTTTTCACTTTATAGTAATATAATCTAAAAAGTGGAAATTGATATAGAATTTTAAAAATTTAAAACTTGATGTTTTTTTCTAATTAAATTTTGTAAAATAATTCATTTTCATTCAGAAAATTTTTTTTCTTAAAACAATAGTGTCCTTAATACATTTATTTATAAAAACAAAAGCTTTCCTGATTATAGTTTTTGTATTTTTCATTTTACAATTCAGAGCTGATTTTTGGTAAATGGTGTTCCAGCTAACAAAAACAAAATGATTACTAAAATTCTCCAAGGACTCCTGCTTTTAACTAATATAAATATGAAGAGGCTGAAATTTTAATTTCTCAAAATTTCATAAAATTAAGTTGAGGGTAACAGATGTAAAAAGAAAAATAAATAGATAAAAATATTTTTACCATAATTTTCTCTAAAACAAATTTTTAAAAAATGATTTTCATTCATTTGTGAGTAAGTTCTGGAAGTTTTATTAAAATTTCTTTTTTTTTTCTTTTTTTTTTTTTTTTTTTTTTTTTTTTTTCAAAATCACTTTTTCACCACAAAAAGACACTAAGTTTCCTTTAAAATGATGACCCCCCCCCCTCCCCACCAAAAAGAAAAAAAAATTGACCAAAATTTCGAACATGCTAGAAAGTATTAAAAATTTAATAAAATAATCACAAAATACTTTGGTCTTTACTCTTAAACATTTTGACAATAAAGCTTTGTTTTTATCAAGTTTGTGGCCTTTTTTACATTGTGGTATGCTCTTTTTTCAGCAAATTAATGGAGGTATCTATATAAATATCTAAGATAGATTCTGGCACAGCACAGTGAATCGACTTCCCTAGCAATTGAATATAGAATCTAGTTGAAAACGCTTGCATAGTCTGAGAATACATTTTGTGATGGTCTCAATTATCTAGAGATTGGGAACTCTCTTATTTGTCTATATTTCTGAGATTAGGTATTTACCAAGTTTACATTATTCGGACTATTGTCCTTATCTTTATTTCTATTTGTACGACATTTCAGCCACTGTGCACTCTGGCCTTCTTCAGGTGCTAAGAATTTGAACTAAGCCCTTTATGATCATTGAGGTATATCATTTTCATTCCTTGTGCAAAGCCTCTTTTGGTAGTCAGGAGTCATCTCCCTCTAACCCAACTCTCTAAGTTACTTGTTCGCGACTGCTGTAGCCTGGTATTGAACTCACAACTCTTTGGGTCAAGTCACTAACCGTCTGTATCCACTTGTTACTGAACATTAGGTTTATATGTCCCAAAAATTCAGTCCTTAAGGACAAATGGCCCAGTGGATATAGGCGTTGATTAGTTTCAGTTTCTTGACCCACAGTTCAATACCAGGCTGCAGCAGTGGTCAACAAGTAGCTTAGAAAGTCAGGTTAGAGGAAGATAACTCATCACTACCATAAAAGTCTTCACACAAAGAATGAGAATGATATATGCCAGTGATGGTAATAAAGAGTTCAGTTCAAAATTCCTAGCATCTGAAGAAGACTAGAGCGTACGTCTGAAACATCGTACAAATGCCAACAAAGATGAGGACAGTAATCTGAATAATGTAAATATTTGTTATTAACTAATGTCTGAGTTAAAACTAAAGTGTACAAACATTAATATGGGTATGGTACTAGTTTTATTTTACGGGAGAAATGTATTACCCATTTCTTTTTTGCGACTCCATGATGTGCTCAATGATCAGTCTATATACTAATTCATATTCATCGACTAACTAGAGAGTTCAAATGACATACAAAGGAACTTTTTTTTTTTTTTATGAATGCTAAAAATAAAAAAAATAAAAACCAAGGGGTTGGAAAAAAGAAAGTACTCTGGTCTAAATTATTTCTAATGATGCAGAAGTGCCAAATTTGTCTGCGAAGCAATTTAATATGGGTGGATTTAAACTATTTACCAAGTGTTCCCTTTGCTTAGTTATTTCTTTTACTCTCTGGCTAAGGCTTACATATTCACCAAGTCATAAGGACTGGATAGAAACCATCACTTGGTTCCACTCCACCCTCCAGCCAATATCCATTTCATTTTGGCTGTTTGTTACTTCTTGTTGGGGTCTGAGGTTTTCTTATCCATTTCTAGATGATTGGACTGATTCTGGGCAGAAAATAGATTTTTGCCAGTCACCATGGAGACTTGTTAGAAATAGACTTTTAATTCTTGTGATCGCAGACACAAATTGCAAGAATAAAGCAGCTGCTGTTAATATAGAAATGGTAATGATTTTTTTTTTTTTTTCTCACTAGTTGGCATCAACTAGTCTTTAATATGTATTACATTTATTCCGTGTTTCTTTAATCTGGTTAAAGCTTCAAGTTTTGAAGATTAAATAAAACCTGTCAAAAGTGTCTGATGGTTGTAAGGCTCTTGGCAGTGGTTCTAATTTTTATGGACACTTTTTTAGGTTTTTTCTCTCTTTCCTCTCCCTTTTTCTTTTACTCTTCTTTTCTTCTTTTCTTTTCTCTTTTTTTTTTTTTTCTTTGGACAGCATTGTTTCATTTTAATTAATAAAGATTAGTTTTCTCCATAGGTCTGCTAAAAAATATACAGACATGTTGAAAACAAAAATGTCCCAATATTATTAAAATCTTTTACCAGAAAAAGACTGAAGGATTTTTTTTTTTTTTTTTTTTTTTTTTTTATTAAATTATGTGATTTGATCCTTTTTAAGACATTTGGAATTTTGGTTTCAAGGGAGTAAAGATTAGTATGGAAAATTCTGGCATCTTTTTTTGTGGTGAAAAAACATTGATTTGGAAATTCTTGCAAAAATCAAATAATTGTCAGATTTTAATGAAACTTTCAGAACTTATTTACAAATAAATTAACTTTAAAAATGTTTCTCTTTTTAGAAAACCTTGGTTAAAAAAATGTTACTCCTCAATTATTTAATTTTATAAAATTTTGAGAAATTGATTTATGTATCACTAAATGTTTATATTTGATATACTCAGAACAACTAGGAAAAGTTTTTAATTGCTTTTGAGTATAAGATATATGATAGGCAGTATTTGTCTTCAAAAATTTTTGGATGAATAACCAATTTTTGCAAGGAATTTTTTTCTTGATAATTTAAAGTTTTAAACTTCTGTATTAATTTGAACTAATTGTGATATTATTAAATAAACTCTGTATTTACTAATCATAAATGGACAAGCCTACTGCAATTGAGTAATTCTTCTCTTGCTCTCTCCCCCCCCCTCAGACACAAGCACACACCATATTTAATTTTTTTTTTTTTTTTTTTTTTTTTTTTTCACCACTAGTTGGTAATAGGTAATCTTTCAGATATGCTAAATTTATTCCGGGTCTCTTTAATCTGGTTATAGCTTCTTAAAGAAACCTTACACTCCACCCACATCTATTGAACAGTTTAAGAGGCTCATCCCTTGTTCCCTGTTTAGGATGTGGTTTCCGGCTTTCTCTTTTCCAATCTTTTCACTATTACGTAGCCCCCTGCACATCAGTGGTGTTACCGCCTTGCTCGGGGTGATACGATTTTTAAAAAAAAAAAAAAGTGTCTGATGCTTGTGAGACTCCTTGGCATTGGTTCTAATTTTTATGGGTGCCTTTTTTTCTTGTTTTTGCATATGTATAAACAAGGCAATTTTTGTAAATATGGGTGTCCATACACATTAAAATATAACAGCAGTAACTAGTAGATTTAAAGCCAAATGACCTGAAATTCAATAAGATATTAGAAGGTTGTACTAAATTTCTAAGTAGTTATAAATTATAAAAAACGCTTTTATGTTCAACTAATTTTTACTGATATGTTCCATGTTGAAAAAAATTGGATAAATTTTGGCTGTCATTCAACCTGTCAACATTTTAAACATCTGTCACCATTCAGTATCTGTCTATAATTCTGAGATAAGGTAGTATTTACATTGTTCAGACTGTTGTTCTCATTTTTATTACTATATTCATAACATTTTGAAATACCAAGCACCCAAAGAAGGCTGGAGCATACAACAGCCAAAAACATTGTGAATATGGTAATAAAGATGAGGACAACAGTCCAAACAATGTAAATAATGTATCTATAACCTTGTTAAAAAAATGCATTTCCACAATATTTTAAACAAAAATATACTTGTTAGACTTAAAATCAGCTGATATTCCTAAAAAAACTTTAGAAAAGAATATATTTTTAATTTTTGAAAGACTTTTTGCTAAAGGGAATTATATTGTGCTGACAAATAGTTAAAATACAATTTTTTTTTTTTTTTTATTTTTTTTTTAGCAATTTAAAAAAAAATTTCTTTCAGTAAATTTAAATTAGTTTTGAAATACAGTTTTGCTTATTAGAAATATTAAATTTAATCCATTTGCATCATTCAGACTGTTGTCCTCATCTTTATTACCATATTCACAACATTTCAGTCATTATATGCACTGGCCTTTTTCAAGTGATATATGTTGCAATTTCAAACCAAACGCTTTATAAATCTACATATATAATCTGAAGAAGGCCAAATCATAGAACAGGCGAAACAATGTGAATAGGGTAATAAAGAGAACAATGTAAATATTTACAATATCCCCTCTCAAAAATAGACATGTTAAATTTAAATTTAGGTTAGCATTGAAATTTACAAATACTCCCCTCTTAAAAATAGACATGTTAAATTTATTAGCTTGAAATTTACAATATCCCCTCTCAAAAATAGACATGTTAAATTTATTAGCTTGAAATTTACAATATCCCCTCTCAAAAATAGACATGTTAAATTTATTAGCTTGAAATTTACAATATCCCCTCTCAAAAATAGACATGTTAAATTTATTAGCTTGAAAAATTTACAATTGAAATTTCCCCAATATCTCAAAAATAGACATGTTAAATTTATTAGCTTGAAATTTACAATATCCCCTCTCAAAAATAGACATGTTAAATTTATTAGCTTGAAATTTACAATATCCCCTCTCAAAAATAGACATGTTAAATTTATTAGCTTGAAATTAAAACTAAAATAAAATCAAGAAAGCTTTTTTTAATCAATTTTAAACTTTTTTTTAAGGTAGTTAATAAAAGTTTAAGCTAAATTTTACGAATTCATTAAATATAGCAAAGTTTGACATATGTACTCACAGGAAGGGTGATTTTTCTTTTGACACGGATATATTACTGTATACTCTCTTAGCAATTTTTAGAGTTTTAAAGGACTTTTTTCATTTTTTTCTGTTTTATAAAACCCAATCATATAAAACTAAATTATGCATGCTTTTTTTTTTTTTTTTTTTCCTTTGAGCATTGTGTATACAGAAATCATGATGTCAAAAGAAAAACACGTTCTTTTGACTCTTACTTTTTTTCTTTTCTTTTTTTTAGGTTGTTTGTTAAACATTGGCAAAAATATTAAGACCTAAATCCAACCAAATTTTAACACAATTGAAAGCTTGTTAAATCTTTTACAGAATAAAAAGCAAAAGTTTTATCCTAATATTCATGATAGCATGATCAGCAAGTTAAAATTAAATCAACTTGATAACAACTCACTGAAAATTGTGTAACTTTTTGCACACTCTCAGAATTCGAATTGCTCTAAATTTAATTTAAAATCAGGATATACGCTGTGGTGTGGAGGATATTGGCTTGTAACGAGACATGACTGACTGGGTAGAAGATTATTCCACTAAAGGTAGCCATTGCTTTCTGCGGTAGACTGGTTGTCAGCCAAGGTTATAGAACCCAATCTGTCCTGTTATTTAACCCATAACTGAAGGGAAGAGATGGATTAATACCTTTCCCAAGGGTATTTGGTGTAAGTGAATGCCATGAATTCAACTGGAATTTGAACTCGGCTCTCCGATTTCTCATTCCGAGCTGATATCCACTGCACTGCAACATGAAGGTTAAATGAAAACTACCTAAAAACTATTATGGTTTGGTCAAAAGCAGGTTTTAATTTGTATAACAAGCATAATTTTCATCCACATTCCCTCAGGGAGCAAATTTTTCTTTTATAAGAATTCTCAAATATTCAGGCTGGTAGGTTGAAAATGAATGAATATACTGTTTTAATAAATAAACAGAGCACCTACTCAAATACAAATATGTTCTAAAAATAACATTTTCATTACATTCTTCAGACTGTTGTCATCTTTTTTGCCATATTCATGACATTTTGACCCTTTGCAGGCAAACATAAGGTCATTGTTCTTAAAGAGTGGAGCAGAGGTGAGTGCTGCATACACCTTCCCTCTTATCCTTTACCAGTTGTCCATACTGCCTCTCTGTAAGGACTATAAGGCGGCGATCGAGCACCTGCTATCCTCCTTCTCCTCCTTGTGGGTTGGAAGTGGGCATAAGATTAACAAAGACCTGTCTCCCAACATCCGTGTCATGGGGAACTAGGAATACCACATTTTAAATGTCACCAACACGCCTTTAGTTTGGCTTTCTTATGTTGTGCGCTGATTGAAGAGTCTATCTTGGAGGAGATCGTTGGGAAGCCTTACTATTGCTCCTCCAGCTTCTAGGGCTGAGTGCCAACATAAGTCCCGGGAACAATCAACAATTCAAAAGAGTGAAAGGCCTTAAAGATGATTCCTTGGTCTACTGACTTTTCATGGCCTTGGAAAAGTCTTTTATCAGTATTTAGTGGGTCATATCAGGTCTCCTCTGCAACCAGCTCAGCTTGTCAGCAACCAGAGTTGTGGTCTTGGGACCCAGCAGTTTTCACTTAGCATGTTCTGATTCAATTGACAGGTATCTCTCAATGAGGTAGCTTTCGAATGGGGCTGGACTGTTTTTTGATTGCTATCAGTGTGACCTTGGCGTAGAGGAAACTCAGATGTGCCCCTCCTGGGACTATGTCAGTGAGCTGACAGCTCATATTACTCTTGAACATCTCGTTTATATTGATTCCGCATGCACATGTGATAATCTGTCACCCCCATATTCTAAGAAAAAATGGATGGCGTTTTTACATTGCTAGCCATGGTAAGAATGGTGATATGGACAACGCAAAAAAAAAAGAAATCTTGCGGCAGAAACGTTATTTTTATTGGCATCAGATTCTTTGGGTATCAGCTCAAGAGGAAAATCAAATGCAATAGAATGCATTTGGTGTCACCAGATTTCAGCAAAAGATGGTTAAAAGTAGCGAACTTGGTTCGAGTGATTGGGGCCAGTTTTTTTTTTTTCTTCTTTTTTACGTCTCTTTGGATACAACACAGTGGCTTCCTGTCAGATTCCTGTTACAAGAGTTGCAAGTTCAATACCAGACTACAGCAGTAGTGAATTTAACTTTTAAGTTAATTTAAAGGGAGATAACTCATGACTACCAAAAGTAGCTTCACACAAGGAATGAGAATGATATACTCCAGTGATCGTAATAAAGGATTCAGTTGAAAATTCTTAGTACTTGAAAAACTTCAGAAACGGCCAAAATGTTGTAAAAACGACAACAAAGATAGGGATAATAGTCTGAATAATGTAAATAGTGTAAATACTACCTCATCTCAGAAGTATAGACAAATAATAAAAATTTTTCTGAAAATGGGCAAACATTTCATCTAAGTAATTACAGTAATGTTAAAAAAAGAAAAAAAAATGCTTATAAATAATTTTTATAATATAGGCTTATTATAAAAATACATAAGGTTAACCCATTTTGACCCAGTGTTTCATTTGAGGATAGCATAAAAAAACTTTAAAAAAAGTAATGGGTATAAATCATTATATAAAACCATTATTATATATAAGTAGTGAGGACATATTGATTCATCAATAAAATTACCTTCCAAATATTGCCCATTTAGAAGAAAAATTTTTGTGATTTGTAAATGAATTTAATGTTCTAAAACCTAAGGACAGTGGGTTAAAATGGGTTAAAGATTAGTTTTTTCTTTTTTCAGTAGTCATATTCAAAATAATTTGAATGCAAACGCTTGTTTTTTGTTTCCCACCCCACCTCTAAAGAGTCCTTTTATCTCATGATGCTTCTACAGAGTCCTTGTGTCTTACTCACATTGAAGTTCAGCTCTGGTTACAAACAGTGAGTCAGCCTTTTCTTCTAATGAGCTCATCACAAATACAACCTGCAACCAAAGAAATTCACCTCCTTTTGAATCCCAAAATGCCATTTTTTTATATAAATCCTGTTTCAGCCAATTTCTTCATCTCGTGCAGAGATTTAAAGAAACCACACAAGTGCAGTCTTCTCACTGACATAATCAGTCTTTTATATATATATATATATATATATAAATCAAAATAATAACTAAATAGACTCTGTAAGTATGTAGGCTGTAAATTTATACTAAGATAAACCTTCAAAAAAACCACTAACAAACAGAACCTAATTCCGTTATAATCCGGTGCACTGAGGCGTCGGATAAATGGGGAGAAAAAAAGAAAGCCGCGGAACAAGAACAAAACATTCAATACTCCGCAGTAAAGAAAAAAAAAACCCCAAACGGAACCAACCACAAGAAAAAGTGCTCGATACAAAGTACAAAAGATATACAAAAGTAGAGCAAAAACACACGAAAAAAATCTAAAGCGAGCCAAAACCTACCGCGGTTTCACCCTACGGAAATTTTTGTTATTTCTTAAATTTTGGTCCTTGCCATTTTATCTGATTCATAATATCCTCAAGGCAACCAAAGAACAAGTGTTTTCTCTAACACTGCCATTGTTCTTCTTTTATGTAAACCACAAATGACACTGTTGATACAGATGCCGTTATTTTCAATGTTTCTACTAATTTCTATCAATTGTTCAATTTAAAACAATTTTACAAATAAAAAAAAATATTTAGAAATAAAAGGATTTTTTGTTTTCAAGTAATTTCATATCAAACTTTTAAAGCTTATCATATTTAATAACTGATATTTTTTTTTTTTTAATAAAATTTTAATCATTTAACAAATTTTTTAAATCGGCATGAGCAGTGTTTGCGTTCATGTCTTTAAATAGAAAGACTGGTTTTGCTGCTTTATCTGTACCAAGACTGTTCCTCTATTTGAAATGCTCCAGTCCATAGGACAAGAAAACTCATTCCTCACCAGAAGATGTGACAGCTGTTGACGGTTGTTTAACCACATAAAGTATATCACTTCTCCACAAACCCTCAAAGTTGGCAAAACACACACAAATTTGAAAAACCTACTTTTAAAAAAAATACAGCGCTGACTGGCAGGGTTGCTAGCAAACTACTCATAAAAAATTGCAAGATTTGTTACTACAAATCAATCATATATAGCTGATATTACCATGTCACTGTTATTCTACTATGTTGTAAGAATGAAATAGCTATTTGACCTTATCTGAGAGCAAGGTTTTAAAAAAAAAAAAAAAAGTTGAATGTCAGTTGCTCTAAAACATTAAAATATGGTAAAAATTAAATGTAGATTTTTTTTTTTTAATATCAACTAAATTAAGGAAAGTAAGCCAGATATAACCAAAAATTGTTAATTTTGTAACCCTAAATTATCCTACTGTCTATCTTAATCTCTCAAGCTATTCATATCAGCTTTGCACTTTTTTTAGGGCAGGGCACTTAAAAATCCAATTTAAATTAAATGATTTAATAAGTAACAAAAAAAAAAAATATAAATAATTTTTTTTTTAAAATTTTCATTAACTTTTTTGATAAAAATCAACCACCCTAATTTGTAATACATAGAATCTGGTTATTGCTCAATGTTGACAGTTTCAAATTCTAAACATCCTTTATAATTTGAGCTGTCTCTTAGAGTGACAGATAATTTTTTTTCTTCTACAAATGAAACTAATGTAGCTGAAAAATTCTGATATTCTCCTTTTGATCTTAGTCAAGAAAAAAAATAGTTAATCAATTTGGGAATTTATGTGAGAGATTTCTCTAATTTTATAAATCAACTTGTTTTTCTACTGAACTTAGATTCACTTCTCCGTGTGACTGAAAGCAAAAAGATTTTCCATTGTGTCACCAGATGTGACAATCCTACTTTTCTTTCCAGCCTTGTCCTTTCATTTCGTCCAATGTAACTAAAATTAATCCTCAGGTGAAAAATGATTTCTCAAGTAGACAAACTTGAATCTATTTGCAGGCCATTGTTTCGGGCTCACCTTTGCAAATATAAGCAAGGAGTTACCCGCCTTATTTCTTTCAAAGCAATAAAGTATTTGCTCACCGTCAAAATCTGTTTAAAAAAAAAATTATTATACACTCCTCACTTATTTCAATGTTTTAAACCAAACTGATGCCAAAGTTTCTTATTGCTGTATATTGGGCAATGCAAGGGACTCCTGTGTTTGTGTGCTGAATCTGATAGAGGAGTGACACTCTACTACATTTCCATTTTCATAAGGTAATATTCATATAAAAAGACAAATTTTATTGTAACCTAATTATGTGCAATATAAGTGAATAATTCAACTAGAAGAACTGAAAATTGTATACAAATTAGAGGAGACTTAAAAGATTCTTCCATCTTAAGCAAATCTTTTTTTTTTTTTTTTAACTTCAAAGTCAACATTATGAATAAAAAAAATAGTGAATTTTATATACTGCTATTTTTTTTTTTTTCTTAGGTTTTGGATGAGAGAAAAAAGACCTCAATGATGTCAAAATCCACAAATTCACGTAGTGTAAAAGAACAAATAAATAAATGAGTTAGTAGGGGGTCATAAAGTGCTGCTGGAGGGGCCCCAATCAGTAGGGGCTTTCTCAGAAGTGTATACCAGTCACAATGTATGTGCACAAGTGTAATGTCTTTTAATTCGTCCCCAAAATCCAATCCAGTGGCCACATTATACAAGAAGTTGACTTAAACAAGTGTGTGTGTGTGTGTGTGTGTGTGAAATATATACAGGATGTGCATTGTGGGGCAGTGTATATCTGATTGGAACAAGAAATCTGAAAGCAGAGTTCAAATTCCACTCAAATTTGTCACATTCACTGACATGCAAATACCCTTGGGGAAAAGTATTAATCCATCTCTTCCCTCCAGCTCTGAGTCCAGTAACAGGACAGATTGGGTTCTATAGCTTTGGATGGCAACCAGTCTATTGCAGAAAGTGATGGCAACCTACTGTGGAAAAATCTTCTACTCAGTCATGTCTCTTTTGAGACATGATCTCCTAAGCATGTATCACGTATGGCACTTAACTGAATGATATATATATATATATATATATATATATATATCCGCAGATAGATCTGTTTCACTGTATCACAACTCATCAGTATGGTTAGACATCCGATTGCTTTTTACCCAGGATTGAAACCCGACCAAATTGGCGTCAGTCAGCGATTCTACTTCTGACCTATGGGCACTCGGCAGAAGGAGGCAAACTTTTTGCATATGATGTATCACATGCCAGTTACCAGAGTGCTCTAATTCATTACAATGAGTGATGCTTATATATATATATATATATATATATATATATATATATAACAAACATTTATACTAAATTTCTCTTCCAAATTTCAATCAGACTAAATTACTGATTTGTTACCAATCTACTAAATTTTCTCTATATCTTACGTTCTATTTAACATTTTGAGGGGTTCTTCATCCTACTCCACTTTATCCACCAACACACACACATTTCCTCTGATCTCAGTACATGTTACATTTGCATAGCTAACATCTTATCTAAGCCATCAGGTAGATAAGATCATTTCTTTGATTTTAAGAATCAGTTCATGCAAGCTGGCAGGATGTTGCCACTGCATTTCAGGATAGTTGGTCTGTTTTCGGGAATGTGTCTGTGGTACGTGAGCAGCCAGATAAATGCTTTACAGTTATCAAAACTCTGAAGACAGTCCTGTTCATCCTGTGGATGAACGAGTCTGTCATTGAGAGTCTGTCATTGAGAGTCTGTCATTGAGAGTCTGTCATTGAGAGTCTGTCATTGAGAGTCTGTCATTGAGAGTCTGTCATTGAGAGTCTGTCATTGAGAGTCTGTCATTGAGAGTCTGTCATTGAGAGTCTGTCATTGAGAGTCTGTCATTGAGAGTCTGTCATTGAGAGTCTGTCATTGAGAGTCTGTCATTGAGAGTCTGTCATTGAGAGTCTGTCATTGAGAGTCTGTCATTGAGAGTCTGTCATTGAGAGTCTGTCATTGAGAGTCTGTCATTGAGAGTCTGTCATTGAGAGTCTGTCATTGAGAGTCTGTCATTGAGAGTCTGTCATTGAGAGTCTGTCATTGAGAGTCTGTCATTGAGAGTCTGTCATTGAGAGTCTGTCATTGAGAGTCTGTCATTGAGAGTCTGTCATTGAGAGTCTGTCATTGAGAGTCTGTCATTGAGAGTCTGTCATTGAGAGTCTGTCATTGAGAGTCTGTCATTGAGAGTCTGTCATTGAGAGTCTGTCATTGAGAGTCTGTCATTGAGAGTCTGTCATTGAGAGTCTGTCTAGAAAACAAAATAAATGTAAACTTGATTAGTTTAGTCTGAATAACAAATATAAAAAAAAAGTGAAGAAAAACACGACAAAGGCTGACCCTAGCAGTGAAATTGTGTCCAAATATGTAATGGAGGGTAAGCAACTAGTTTGCTTACATGAATATGTTTGCAGCACAAAGTTCTCAGAAAAGAAAAATACACAACATTACACTTTGGGAAACCTCAACATGTAGTGAAAGGTGTTTTAAATGTAGGGATATACAACATCCATCCATGCATAAAATACTGCTGTCATATATGGTCAGGCATCCCTGCTGTTCATTTCGGTGTTCTCGGTGGGCTCCAAAAGAGAATCTGTAATGTGATAGGACCCAACTTGGCAGCTAGACTCCAGCCACTTTCTCACCAGTGGGATGTGGCTTCCCTCTGTCTTTTCTACAAATATTTTCATGGCTTCTGCTCCAACAAACTTAAGTAACTGGATGCCCCCACACAAGAATTTATTTGTGCAACCAGACTGGCAACAAAGTCTCACCCATTTACAGTTAGATCAATCAAATGCAGCTGACAATTCTACTCCAGCAACTTCTTTTCTTGCCTGTAGAAATCCCTTCCATATACTTGCTTACCTGATGGCTGCAACCTTTAGAAATTTAAATGCAATGTCAATACCCATCTCTTATCCACTTGACTCTAGTTCTTTCTACATCACCCCATATATCTTGTTCTTTTCCTTTTTCTCTACCTTTGCAACTGTCTTCACACCTGTGTTCCCATCCTTCTCTTGCCCATTCTCTTACACCTCCTGTTACTGGTTCATCTTTCTCTTTGCTCTCCTCCTGTCTAGACTTTTACTCTTATATAGCCCTCTGTACATCACTGGCGGTACTGCCTTGTTTAGGGTGAAAGGATTTTTTTTTTTTTTTTAAAAAGTGTATACAAAAGTGGCTCCCTTTTTAAACAAATGTTTAAATAGGCTAATGTATAGAGAAAACTGAAGGTACGTACCAGTGTTTTTGTTGTTTATTTAACGTGAATATCACTTGATTCTAAAAGAGGGTGAACGTTCATAAAATTTGGTTTTGCTTTATTAAATCAAAAGTCTGTAATAAAACTACAATCTTTAAATTTAACTGCAATGTCAATCATAATCTTGTTTCTTTGGATTCTAGTTTTTTAATGTTTTCTCTCTCCCTCTCCCTTCTTGCATAATAATGGCTTCATCACCTTGTAACAGATAGCATCTTAGGAGAAATTGGAGAGCTGAGTTGGAATTTCTGTTGTTTGTTGCATTTACTTATATGCAAATGCTCTCAGGGAAAGTATGGGTTAAACAGTAAAACTTGTATTATCTTAATCATATTCCAAAAAAATAGTTAATGTAATTCTCATTTGTATAAAATATCTAATATATATATATATATATATATATATTGGCTTTGAATAACCTATAAAGGGTTGATAACTTTTTTTTTTCTTTTTAAATGTCCCCAGGAATTATTTGATCTGATATCCTTGTATGCATTCAATTGGTGAAATAGTGATTGTAAGTTCAAGTTCAATCCCCAGGTCAGGTATTGTGTACTTGTATTCAGTGGAAACAGTCCAGCAATAATTAAAAAGTACTAAATAAAAACTAGACAAAATATCCCTAAAAATGAGCAGTGGAACGAGGACCATCTACGCCCATAGATTGAATAAAGGGTTCAGTTTAGAACTGCCTGTAGGTTACCCAGATCGATATACACCTAAGGAAACCAGAGAGCACAATGGCCAAAATATTTCGATAACAGACATGGGAACAATAATTTGAAGATGAATATCATATCTTCTTGTCCCAGAAATTCAGATGGTTATATTAATCTAGAGGAAAAATGTCTGTGCAAAAATGAAATTTGTTTCAGGCGAGAAATAATTTTTACTTCAAATTTCCCATAGATCTACAATCAAGAAATAAATCTGCATTACAAGAGCAGCTTAGCAAAGATGAAATATGTCAGCTGGGGCTTCAGAATACGCTGACTGCACCTCTACAGTGGGGTAACCCCCCACCCCCACCCTTTCCCAATAAGGCATCCTGGGAATGACTATAAACTGTATCCAGCACCAAGACCTCTAATTGGGAAGTTTTGAGGAGCAATGAACCACCTCTTGTTCCCAGGTCCACAACTGACCTGGAGTGGTAGCACCTGTTAGGGTCCTAGCTATGGGCAAACATCTATCAGGATCAAAACACTATGAATGTATAAAAATAGATTTTTATAGTGAAAATTCCAGCAATACATTTTTGAAGTAAAATATTACCAACAATCTTCTATGTGCCATGTCCCTTTAGATTTCCCTATCCCTGGTAGCTCTTAGCATGCTTTCTCTTGTTACCCCACCCAAACCCTGTTCTGCCATCCACCTGCTCAGGCCCATCAAATATGTTATCCTCTGCTTCCCTCTATCTGACCTGCGAGTATCAGATTCTCCATGCCTTCCTTCCACATTACATGTCCCAAGAACTCCAGCTGTCTCTTCCTGATGCTCAGTATTACCAACAATATATTTTTGAGAAAATAAATAAATAAAAAGCAATATATGTTTTAAGAAAAAATATATATACCAGTAATACATTAGATTCTGGACAAAACCCTCTACAAAAATGTCAATGAAACATGATCTACAAACTAAATACATATTCTATTCATACCCATCTATTGCAAAAATCATGTCAGTATTAAATAACCTATTGAGGTTGATATACCATAAACCAGACCAAATCTAATCTTGATTTGGATATAAGCTCTCCCTATTATGACAGAGAATGGGACCATGTTTATATTGCCATGAAACACACTCCACCCACATCTATTGAACAGGTGAAGAGGCTCATCCCTTGTTTCCTGTTTAGGATGCGGTTTCCGGTTTTCTCTTTCCTAGCCCCCTGCACATCAGTGGGGTTACCGCCTTGCTTGGGGTGATATGATTAAAAAAACAAAAAAAAACAGTTCTCTTTCTGGTTGAAATTCATTCCTTGGTAAAAGCAATCTTGCCAACATTTTTCCTTTCGTTTTTCATCCCCCACTCTCACTACGGCATTTGTATTCATGCCAAGCTAAGCTTACTTAATTTCTCTGTTCAATATCTTTCTTGTCATGATCAGGAAAAATATAAATGCAGTATGTTTTCATAATACTGGGTGTTCAAAAAAAAATTGACATCATTTAAAATTTGAATATCTGAGTAACTACATATCCCAAGCAAAGTAAATTAAATAGGCTTTTATTTTTTTATTATACCGGGTGTCCAAAAAATAAAAAATAATTGACATCATTTAAAATGTGAATATCTGAGTTATTACATATCCCAAGCAAAGTAAATTAAATAGGCTTTTATTTATTAAAATTCAAACAAGATATTTTACGACCAATTTCACAAAGCTTCGACTTGTGATACAGCACAAGTCAAGTTGGTTGTCCAGCTCCTGTCAAATATACTGTAACAAGTCTTGTGTAACGTTCTCTGATGCCTCAGTGATACACTGCTTATGTTTCTCTACACTTGTAGGAATAGGAGAGATATAGACTTATCCTTTCACATAGCCTGGTAGGAAAAAAATAAAGTGTCGTCAGATGAACATAGCAGTCAACTCAACAGCACGTTGTCATTATGACCGACATGCCCAACCTATCTTCCTGAGAGATTCTCATTGAGATAAATCTGTACTGAGGCACTGGAGAATGTTACGCAAGATCCTTCGAATATCTTGTTCAAATTTTGATAAATATTATATTCAACATGAAGACTATTTAATTTTCAGGCACATAGTTAGTCAGATATTAGCATTTTAAATGGGAAAGGTATGAATACACGTCTTCCTCCTCCCCTCTCTCTCTCTCTGACACACCCATTCCCCAGTTATGGGTTAATTAGTAGGACTTGTATCAGTAAATCATTATCTCCTAATAATTCTTACAATCTAAAAAGATTTTTTGGCTTTTAAATAATCTGCTAAAAGGTTGATAAGCTGTAAAAAAAAAAAATCAATATATAAATAAATTGTCTGAGAGCTTTCATATTCTTTTGATTTTAAGCCAAAGCCTCAAGTAAAGGGGAGGGCTCTCCTCCCTTTCCCAGGCAGTACCTCTCCTTCAAGAGGATTTAGGTTTATTGCCCAACATCTGTGTATCCCAAAATAAGAACGGGGTTTGAAAAAGTTCTGTGCAATATTGTCATTAAACCCATTCTAAAGCTTCACTTTGTGTCACATCCAGAAGGAACATGGACATACTGGAACAGGTTAAGAGGCTCATCCCTTGTTCCCTGTTTAGGATGTGGTTTCCGGCTTTCTCTTTACCAATCATCTCACTTCTTTTTTTTTTTTTTCAATTGGAGTAGATAGATCTATCTATCGCCTGGTTCACACTCTACCCTTGTCTATTGAACAGGTTAAGAGGCTCATCCCTTGTTCCCTGTTTAGGATGTGGTTTCCGGTTTTCTCTTTTCCAATCTTTTCACTATTACTTAGCCCCCTGCACATCAGTGGTGTTACTGCCTCGCTCGGGGTGATACGATTAAAAAAAAAAAATAATGATGGAAATTCCTGTCATCCTCCATTAAGGGCATTGACAAAATGATTGTTGAAATAGTTCCTCATCTGTAGTTCTAATTTCTGTGTAATTCCTTTCAATTAAATTTAGCATAAATAAAGCTTGTTTTGAAATCAGTTATGAGATTTTTTTTTTAAATCTTTTATAGTTTTTTATAGTTTTTTATTTTTTATTTTTGCAGATTAGCCACTTGAAGTTCAGATGTGATGTGTACAATCAGCATTTATCGATATAAGGATGGACAACAGTGTGCCGTGTGGCCACCTGCCACCCTTAATTCCTGCTGACTCCACTGTGCCCCCCAGCCTGATAGACAAATTCAGCCTACACTCTGGTAGGAGGAGGAGGAAGAGTTCCTCAACAGACACTCCCACAGGAATTGGCTGCAGCTGCAGCAATGACAGTTGTTTGGGTGAAACTGGAGCTGGTTGCAATGATGGCCAGGATTTACCAAAATGTGATCACCGCTGTTCTCTGGTTTGGCATACACAACACAAGCAACAGCAGGATAATATGCTTGGCATGAGTCCCGAAGTGGACCACTGCAACCAATCTCAGCACAACACTACTACTACAACCACTACAGCCACTACCAACAACTTAGTGGTCAGTAAAGAGAAAATAGGTGATGACGGGTGTTGGTTAGCAGAAGAAAATACTCTTTTGCAACCTGAAAATTTATTACCCTCTCAACCGGGTTCAGGTGGAGAGACACCATCAAGTATCCAAAGCACAAGTGTCAGTAACAGTTGCTGCAGCAGCACGAGTAGTGGTACAAATGGAATGTCTCCAGCTGATTTGTCTCCCCTTACAGGTAGTGGTGTGGAGACAGAGTATAATGGTTGTGGCAGCATTGATTATGATAACCAAGAACATCCCTCTTCGAATGCCTTGTTTGTGTGCAGTCCACAGAATTGTCCAGCCAACTTAAGCAGTGTCTCTTTTCCAAGTACAATCGGTAATAACAAGAAAAAAAATGAAAAGACCCAGGTGAATAATTTGCAATTGGCCCGGCCAAAAGAACAGAGCCGAGATTTAGCTTCCTGTAATACGAGCCATCACCACCACCAACATTGTTATCAGTGGCCACCAAATCCTCACCGCCATACATACGTCCAGGATTACGGCCGACCCCATCAGGTAAATATACCAGTAGAGAGTCCCTGTGGCATTTTAGATGATAGCAACCAGAATAGTTTGCTGTCTATCCAGTCAAGAAGTAATGCTCTGTCAGTATCCCCGAAGCAGCCGCCAAGATGCTCAGTGTTATCACTGAATGAGAATGCCATAATGTGCCCCTCCCTAAAATCTCCATCAGTGACAGCAGCCACAGATCCCCAACCCCTAGCTCCAGCACCACTACCAACTACAACGATGCCTTATAACAACTGTGTACCATTCAAGCAAGGTCCACTGGTTCATGGCAACGGACCCTTGAACGGAAACATGGTTTGTACACCCAAGTGTTGCATGGCTTGTGCACCTAACGGACTTGTGATGACGTCCGATTTCAAGTCAGTGGACATTAACAAGATGTCACAACAGGCCAACAGCCAGCACCTCAACAACCAAAAGAAGCACTCGTCAGTTGCAGAGTTGGTTAACTACAAAAATGGACACGAAGTGGCATCGGGTGGTATCAGTAACACAAAAACAGTCCTTCTGCTGCAGTCGAACCTCAACAGCTCCCACCCATCCCCACAACACCATTACCATAACTGCAAGTCTCTAAAGTGCGAGAAACTTGCTACCAGCACTCAGACCAACAATTCCACACCAATATCTTCGCAAATACCAACTGGCACCTCTCCTACAGCCTGCATCAATTGTAACACTAGTGTTAAAAGTATAAATAATGCAAATGTGGGCTCCTCGGGGGCCAGTGGAACCAATGGCAAACTTGTTAGTAAGAAATGCAAAGCACTGCACAATTTGCAGTGCAAGTTTCAAAAGAATCGGTTCATTTCTTCTTTTCAAGATTGCTGTCGAGCATGCAACAGTTACGATGGTTGTCGGGGCTCCACAGAGTCCCTCGAACTGGAAGCTGGCCTTTTGTGCCCCAGATATTCTTACTGTGATTCAGACTATGTAACATCAATGCATAAGAACAAGGACAACCACAATTATAAAAATCAGTTGGTGGGTGAAAGCCCCGGCTCAGCTATGGCCCTGCCCCTGAGTAAGAGCAACAACAATTGTTCTTCTGTTGCTGCCAACAAAAACCTCCCCAGCAACCTCCAGTCGAATGATTTCAGTTCATCTTCAACATGTCACATGGGCGGGGGTTTAGTGACCAGAGTGGATATCCGTGAAGATGACTTTGGAGATTTCATTGAAGCAGATTTTCCCCCAGTCCCTACTTCAGGCTGTTTAATGTCCAGTTCAACAGATTCAACAGAGTCATATTCTTCTTTGGCTAGCAATGACATTCATGATGCAAGCAGTCCCAACCAACAGCCGGTTGTTTCTCCCATGAGTAATATTGCAACATTGGTTTCTGATCAAACCGCTACCCCAGGGGTCTCCTCTCTATGCAGTACTTTCTTTAAGAATTGTGATTATAAAAAAAATAACCAAATATCTACCCCTGCAACAACTTTCCAAGCAGTGGCTGCTGCTTGCCCTTCCCCAATGGTAACTGGTGCTAACTCCTCTCTCAAAAAGACCCTACCCAACTCTCATTCTCCTCTTCCTGCCACTTGTCTCTCCGAACTTGGTGATGGCAACAACGTGAAGAGGGAACAAGCTAGCTCTGTGATAAAGTATTCTGATGTGTCAAAGATGTCCTCTTCCTTTCTCTCGTCGTCATCCTTATCGTTGCAGTCACCAGTCTCCTCTCCTTCTTCTTCGTCGTCATCCTCCCCATCGTCTGTCTCTTTTCCTACCTGCTCATTCTTGTGTTCCGGTGATCGGCATTCGCATGCCAAGCACAAAGCTGACAAAAACACTTCCAGTGGCAGTGGTTCGCGTCATACAACTGACACTAGCACTAATAGGAGCAGCAATTCCTGTCATAATAATGTGCCCTCTCCTTTACCTCTAGCTGGTATCTCTGCTGCCTGTCCCCAAACAGGGTCAAACTCTACTTCTCAGCAACCGTCTGCTAATTTTCTTTTGTCTCCGGAGGTAGACTTTTTGGATTTCGATCTTGTCACTCCAAATATGGACTCTGAGCAAAATGTCAACAGTGCTGGCAGTTCCAATGGCACCACAGGTTTTGACTTCTCGCTTTATGAAATACCGTATGCCGATGACGTTGATTCTGCCTGTCCAAGTCCTGTAGAGGACCTCTCCCCAAACATGGTGATCGGGGCTGCAGGTAGTGGTGGTGGCGGCGTTGGTGATGAATCCTCAGCCTCACACCCAGTGTTGGCCAATTGTGCCACAAACGATTTGAGTGCATCAAGCAGCAATTCAAACTTATCTGGGCGGAGCACTCTCGAGGATGCAATGCTGCCACCTGGCCACTCCAACTTAGAAACTGTGCATGCCAGGGTCCAGAATGCTTTCTCCAACTTATATCTGGATTATCGTGATGACGTATCTGTTGATTCCGAAGAGACTGGCTCGCATGATAGCAATGAGATTAGTGAGGGAGATGATCAACATCCTAGCCATCACCACCACCGGCGCCATCATTGTGGCTTGACTCATACTGCTCCAAATGGCTCCCTTAATAACAACCTCCTCGTCTCTCCTGACTCCATTGCTTCCAGTCAGGATATTGATCTCCGGTAAGTAAAAATTGCTTTTTAAAATATATTTACCATATATACTCAAGTATAGTGAGAGATTGTACTATCAGTTATTTTTAGGCCAAAAAATAGCGCGTGCACTATACGCCAGGTATCTTTTTTTTTTCTTTTTTTTTTTTTTTTTCAAGAGGTTAAAAATCAGTTATAAACGAAAGCAAAAGTACGGTATGTTCATCTTTGTATCTGATATTTTACAGTAAGTGGTTTTTTTCACCTTGTGCAAAAAAGAAACAAAGATCATTTATTTGTCAATGTCCAGTGCAACAGTATTTGACTATGGTAGGTCTACTAGTTTTACTCAAAAGTTGGGTATGATGGTAAACTGTATCCAGCAGCAAAACCTCTGATTGGGAGGTTGTGGGGAGAATGGAACCACCTCTCAACTGGTGTTGTTCCCAGGTTCACCCTGACCCAAAGTGGTAGCACCTGTTAGGGTCCCAGCTATGATCCAAATACTATAAAAGTATTAAAGTAGACTTTTATAGAAAAATATACATTTCTGATAAAAAAATAAAAAAAATACCAATTTTTTTTTTTTTTTTTTTTTTTTTTTTTCAGGTCTACGGTTTTGCATTAACTGTAAACAACTATTGCTTTTTAGTCTTTCGTGCCAACATCCAAAGAGTCTGAGCTCCAGTACCATGGATTAGTTTTAAAGCTTTCATTACACCCGAGCAACGCCAGGCTGTACTGCTAGTGTGTGTGTATATATATATATATATATATATACACCAATCTTTTTTTTTATTTTTTCAATTGGAGTAGATAGACTAAACTATCACCCGGTTCACACTCCACCCACGTATATTGAACAGGTGAACAGGCTCATCCCTTGTTCCCTGTTTAGAATGTGGTTTCTGGCTTTCTCTTTTCCAATCTTTTCACTCCTATGTAGCCCCCCGCACATCAGTGGCGTTACCACCTTGCTCTGGGTGATATGATTAAAAAAAAAAACCTAGAAGACATCTTCAGTTTTCTAAAATAAAAATTCAAATAAAATAGAATAAATTTTTTTTTTTTTATATCAAGATCTGACTAAATCAACTTTCTCACTATAACCAAACCTTAAAAAATGGCATTAAATAACCCACAGAGGTTGATATGCCATTAAACAAAACTCAAAAGCTGGGCATCACATTTTTCACTGAGGGGGAAAAAAAAAAAAGCAAACCCTGGCTCACACTATGCATGAGTATATACAGCAAATAAGACGTTTTTTGTCAATACGCACTAATGATAATTTTTTATCCGTGGAGACTTAGGTAACTTAATAGAAATTACGTAATTTAGAACTATGCCTTAATGAAAGTCATACTACATGATGGTTGAAAAGTAATTCCTCATTTTAAAATATTTATCTATTAAATATAATCTTTACGAGAAATGGATATGAGAGGAAAGTGTTTGGCCTTTTGGTTTTATTTAAAACTAGCAGTATAGCCCGGCATTGCTTGGCTGTAACGAAAGCTTTAAAACTAATCCATGGTCCTGGGGCTCAGACTCAACCTAAAATAATTGCGACAATTTACAAATCGCTCCTAATAAATAAATAAATGAATGAATGAAAAAAAAAAAAAAAAATATATATATATATATATATATATATATATATATATATACTTGCAGTATAGCCTGTTGTTGCTCGGGTGTAATGAAAGCTTTAAAACTAATCCATAGTCCTGGAGCTCAGACACTTTGGATGTTGGCACGAAAGACTAAAAGGCAATAGTTGTTTCCAGTTAAAGCAAAACTGTAGACTGAAAGAAAAATGAATGGATGTAAGTCAAATTTTGATTTCCTGCTATCTATATCGAATAAGTTTTTTTTGTCATAAACTGAATTCTGAAGGCTAAATAAGTTCTCTGAGTAAATGGTATCATGGCTGAGACTAAGAACTACAATTATACCTATTTAGAGCCAACCCCAAAGCAAAAACTAAAATAAAAGGGCTGGAAAAAAAATACAGACATACAGGCAGATAAACAGACACACACAAATATCTTGCCTTTTATTTATTTATTTATATATATATATATATATATATATATATATATATTATTGATTTTCTGCCCTATTGTAAGAACATGCAATATTGAAACTTCTGAATATCGTTTCTTATGTCTTTGTCTATGAGTGTATCAAATTTGATTAAAATTGGACCACTCCTTCTATAACCTGATTTTTTTCAATTATCAATTTTCGATATTTATCGGAGGTACCTTGACACAAAACCTAGCTAAGAACACTCGAAGACACTTATAATACAACTGTGTAAATTTTCAAGAAAATCATTTCAGCCATTTTGGAGCCTACAGGTAACGGAGACACACACAAAGTTCCATTCATAAATAAGTTTAGATTTAGATTTGATATGGGTACCAGCTTTTGCTACAAGCTTCTCAAGACGCCCATGAATTGTTTCAACTGATTTCATCAGGAACTCTTGTGGTTTGGAAGACATACCTTCTTGTATTTGCCCTTCAAGTTTTATATATATTGGCTTGCCACTTCAATAATTATACAATTATAACTGTTCGCAGATTCCTTTTTTGTTTGTGAATACCTGGTTCTCTAAACATGGATTTTCAATTAATGTAATGAATAATGGCTTGGAATTCCAAATTCCAATTCCAGTTGCTTTTGTTATATTCACTTAAGTGCAAATACCTGTGGAGATATGGAAAATGATTGTCTCCCTTTGGTGGAGGTAAGTCACATGAGTCACGTGACGGCCACTTAGCGATATCGCTCTATACAGTGATGAAAGCAGCTTTCAATGTCAGTTCATTTACAGCAACCTAAAGGTTGCTTTTTCTTTAGCCCAGAAACCCCTATGGCCTGATCAGAGGCTAAATCTGCTTCCCAGTAAGCTTACAATTCCATGGTCCCATTTCCTTTTGGGAATATCTTTCCCAGATATAGAGAAAAAAAAAACTCAGTTTGGGGAAAACTCAAAACTCACTTTTTCCCCTGTTCATGGAATATGTCCTCACCTGAGATATAGATGAATCTGATCAATTTGAATCTGGAATCTTAAACATGGCTTCTCCAGACACAGGAATAGCTCCATATTACATGTAAGTCACTCAGTTAAATGCCATACATGATACACGCTTGGGCAATCATATCTTTAAATAGACATGACTGACTGGGTAAACGATTTTCCTGCAATAGGTTGCCATTACTTTATGTGGTAGACTAGTTGCCAAGGCTATAGAACCCAGTCTGTCCTGCTATTTAACCCATAGCTGGAGGGAGAACAGATGAATTAATACTTTTCTCAAAGGTATTTGCACATAAGTGAATGCAACAAATTCAACTGGACTTTGAACTCGGCTTTCCAATTTCTCATTCCAAGCCGATATCCACTGCACCACAGTCCTTTTTGTTTCTGGATGCACTTTTCTTTTACAACATAGATACCGTAGATATGTATGATATTGTTTTTTGTGTGGGATATGTGCATATACAGGGTGTGTTTGTATATATTGTCATTATTTTATGTTTTTAATTTCATACATGAACATTGTTTTTGATTTTTGCTGACTACACATTATAGTAGGGTCTGTTGGGCATCGTCCATGAGTAAAAGAGCACCATGACATTTGCTCCACCAAAAATTTAGAGACTACATACTCTACTGCTTGGCATTCATACCCAAAGCTCCAACACAAATATTTCAGTGTTTGGGTGTCAATCTGAGAACAGTGAAGAGGATTTGGAAAGAGTCTGCTGAGTCTGAGGAGGATTACGAAAAAGGCTCAGAAAAACTACTTTGATAAGAAAAGAACTCCTGAATTTAAATTTGCTTTGGATCAAGAGGGTAGCTGCTGGAAGACCCTATGTCTGGCACCATGCCACATAAGCAGGAGGACCCAGTCATGGCTGTCAAACAATTTCTGTGACCACATCACTCCTTACATCTGGCCATCTTGCTCCTCAGACTAAAAAAATCTCTACCCCCCCCCCCCCAGTGTTTATTATGTGTGAAGCTCAGTTGAGCAAAAGATCAACAAAACTTTTTGTAACACCATGATGTAGATGAATTAAAGACGAGAATTATAGCAGCATTGACCAAGGAGACTGTCCAGAAGAGTTGCAGGAGATTCTGAAGTTGTCTGGAAGCTCTGGCTGAAGCTAATGAAGATTTTATTGAATAAATTTACTCTTTAGTATTTCAAGATATTTTTGTGTAATTTTTGGTTAATATATCTGTTGAAATGAGGTGTCAATATTGGTTCCATTCTTACGTAATTTTAACCATTTATCCACCGCACACTGTATATATAGTTTTGTGTATATCTTATTAATATAAAAGTCTTTCTGAGAACCAGGCATGTTTGTCAAGCTATGGATTAATTAGTAAGATCTATATCACTAAACTATGGTCTCAAAAAAAAAAAAAAAAAAATTCTTAAAATCTAAAAATACTTCCTGGCTTTAAATAGCCTGCAAAATGTCAAGCCCTAAAAATCAAATCGCAAAATTAAAAACATCTTGAATGCCACTCTTCTGGATTTTTTTTTCGTTAATGACCTTCCTACCTTCCTATTTCTGTTAAGATATGAAGTCGGTTCTCTGGGCAGGGCCCGGAGGTTTTTCTGTCTGAATCATTCCTGCACATCTATAAATCTACCATCCGCCCCTGCATTGAATACTGTTGCCATATCTGGTCGGATGCCCCTGCTATTCTCCTCGGGCTTCTCGACAAGGTACAGCGGAGGGTCTGTAATGTGATCGATACCGACTTGGCAGACCGCCTGCAGTCTCTCTCTCACCGCTGCGACCTGGCTTCCCTGTGTCTCTTCTATAAATACTTTCATGGCTTCTGCTCTGATGAACTTAGATCAAAATACGAATTTGCATGAGATACTAGATTAGCAACTAGATCCCACCCTTTTACAGTGAAACCGATAAAATGCAACCGCAACTTCTACTCCAACAGTTTCTTTTCTCGCACTTCCCGACTTTGGAATTCCCTTCCACAAGATTGCTTCCCCGACGGCTACAATCTCCAGGAGTTTAAATGTAAGGTCAAAAGACACCTCCTAACAAACTCACTTCCATGCTTTCAAACACTCTTCCCACCCACCCAGCTATCTATCACCCCCCTTCTGACATTTCCTATATCTAACCACTCTTTCTATTTACCTTCCCCCATGTAGCCCCAAGCACAATAGTGGCAGTGGAATGCCTTGCTTGGGGTGAAATGATTTTAAAAAAAAAAAAAAAAAAAATGACTTAATTACCTTAACTGTATGTAATCTCCTTTTTTTTTAGTTGCAACATGATCTCTTTTTTTCCATCCTAGTGATAATCCTGGTGTATCTGAGCCAATCTATGAGGACATTGATGGTGTACACTTGGATAAATGCACAGCCGACAGTCCAGGTGACAAATGCTGTTGTGTTTCTCCTGATTCACTCCACAAAGCTGATGTGCAGGTCTTAAACATGCAGCACTCAAAGGTAAGCTATGATGAATAAAATATTTATGAATATCCAACAACCATTTAGTTTTTAGTTCAGTTTTTCTTTTAATACCATCTTTTTAATTTTGATCTTGATTCATGAAATCTATAAAAACTAAAAATTGAGACCATAAAAATTAAAGACTTTTTTTTTTTTCACGTAATACTTAACTCTGAATTAGTCACCACAGATTTTAAAAAAAAAAAAAGTATATTCCCTTGACATCTGCCTCCCTCGACAACTGCAGTTAACCTGTTGTATATTTGAGTGTCTCTTAAATCTAAACATTTTGAAAATATTGTTTGTGATATAGAATTGATCAACCACTTTATATCCACACAATTTCTTTATCACATTCCGAATAGGTATGGATTCTCCTTACAACTGATCCTGAGCATGATTGGGAGGTTCTAACGAGCATGGAACCACCTCTTAATTGCTGTTGTTCCCAGGTCAACCCTGACCTGGAGTGGTAGCACCTGTTAGGGTCCCAGCTATGAGCAAATAGCTGACCCCCAAACTGGGGTCAAAACACTATGAAAGTATAAAAATGCACTTTTATAGAAATATATGCATAGAAATAGACTTTTATAGGAAAATACGCGCAAATACCCTTGGGAAAGGTATTAATCCGTCTCTTCCTTCCAGTTATGGGTTAAATAACAGGACGGATTGGGTTCTATAGCCTTGGTCGGCAACCAGTCTACCGCAGAAAGCAATGGCAACCTACTGCGGGATAATCTTCTGCCCAGTCAGTCATGTCTCTTTCGAGACATGATCGCCCAAAGCGTGTATCGCGCATGGCACTTAACTGACTGATACATTTTTGAAGGAAAAAATTATTCTTAGCAAAACATTTTTGAATACAAAACTAGGAAGACTATTTTCAGTTTTCTAAAATAGAAAAAGAATAAAAACAAGATATTTTTATTAAATTCTGACTAAACTAACCTTCTCCCATAACTGAACATTTTTAAAAAAATACCTTAAAACTCCACCTTCTTGGCATTAGATAACCCAGTTTGATATGCCATTAAACAAACCTCAGACAACCCCCACCCTCAGCTATGAGGTGTGTATCAATCAGTTAAATGCCATACGTGATACACAATTTGGGTGATCATGTCTCTAAAGAAACATGACTGACTGGGCAGAAGATTATCCCACAGTAGGTTGCCATTGCTTTCTGCGGTAGACTGGTTGCCGAACAAGGTTATAGAACCCAATCTGTCCTGTTATTTAACCCATAACTGGAAGGATTAGATGGATTAATACCTTTCCCAAGGGTATTTGCGCGTAAGTGAATGCAACATATTCAACTGGAATTCAAACTCGGCTCCCCGAGTTGTTATTCCGAGCGGATATCCACTGCACCACGACGAAAGTACAAAAATATCTTCTGACTCTAAATAACCTGCAAATTGTTGATATGCCTTAGAAAACAAATCCATCAAATGGATTTTTGTTGGTTTCAAAAATAAAAATAAAAAAAAACCCTCTTTACAATGTAACTCAATTTGGATTTATTGTTTGTTATAACTGCTCATGTTGGTAAAATTTGAATACAAGAATTTTTTTTTTCTTTTTCTTTTTCTTTTCGTTTTCTAATATATAGAAACCTCCCTCCAAGTCACGTCATTCCAGCATTGAACGTGTTATGATCTGGGATGAGAATCAAGTCTACCGAATGCAAGTAAAACAGACAGAAAGTGATGTGTCTGCCTGTGGGCCTATTGCTGTCCTCAATGTACTGGTAAGCAAATCTTCAGGTATCCACGTGAAGTACTCTCTCGTGGCCCATTCAATTCTTTCCTATTTAGTCCTTGAAATATAAAATTATTTGCTGCAAAAAAAAAAAAAAAATCTGATAATTAAATTTGCTTTTAAAATCTGAAGAACCTGCAATGTTGTTGGTCCTTATCTGGCACCTTAGCCTCAGTCACTTTCATACTGTAACCTAGATTCCCTGTGCCTTTTTTTTAATCATTTCACCCCGAGCAAGGCGGAAACGCCACTGATGTGCAGGGGGCTATATAAATGTAAAAAGATTAATTAGAAAATAGTGAGGAGTACAAACTAGTTAGAAAGGAACAATAGAAAGCTAAGAAAGCAGGTGCGATGGTAGATACATAGGTGGAGAGAAAGGGGAGGGGAGAGAGCTAGAGTCCAGTGGTTAGTAGATGAGTATTCACTTTGCATTTAAATTTCTGGAGGTTGTAGCCATCAGGAAAGCAAGAATACGGGAGCGAGTTCCACAGGCGGGAAGTGCGAGAAAAGAAGCTGCAGGAGTAGAATTGTCGTCTGCATTTGGCTAACCTGGCTGTGAATGGGTGGGACCCAGTTGCCAGTCTGGTTGCACGAGTAAACACCTGTTGAGGAGGCATCAGTGACTTAAGTTCGTCTGAGCAGAAGCCATGAAAGTATTTATAGAACAGACAAAGGGAGGCCACATTTCGACGATGGGAATGTGGCTGCAGTCGAACCGCCAGATCAGTACCTATCACATTACAGACTCTCCTTTGGAGCCTGTCAAGAACACTGAGGAGAACGGCAGGGGCACCTGACCATAAATGGCAGCAGTACTCCATGAACCTTCCTCTATCATGACTCATTGCGCATTTACAGGCTGATGTTTTCTATTAGCATGAATTGGAAAGATTGTATAGTTAGTTGCTAGATCTGCTAGTGGGAAAGTTGATTCACTGTGCCATACTAAACAATTTTTTACAGAATTTATCTAACATATTTATAAGTCTACCATTTGTTCATGTTTGGTGTTGTAACCCCCAGATGTAACTAAGTGAGTAATCATCAAAATGGAAGTTGGGAATAATAGTATATCAACAAGTACAAGACAAACACGCTGTGTGAATTAGATATACTGCTAGTAATTCTTAGTCAGTATAAAAACTCTACTCTACCCTACAATAGTGTCTACATATTTAAGAGGATAGGAACATCCCATTACTGTATATGGCTAAGTATACAACACTTCAAATATTGCTGCCACATCTGGCTTGGTGTACCTTGATAAAATTCATAGAAGAATCTACAGTACTATTAGTCCTCTCATGGCTTCCCTGTGCCTTTTCTATAAATACTTGTAACTATTCTGATGATTTCATCATTTTCTAGTTGAAATGACTAGATGTAACAATAGGCTCACAGTTTCTTTTCTTTTACATTTCACTTATAAAACTTTCTTCTTGCTTCCCAGTCAACTTTGATCTTCAAAAAATTTATTTATTCTTTTATTTCAATATGAAATAAAAGAATAAATAAATATATATATATATATATATATATATACACACTAGAAGTGTAGCGCATATATATATATACACACTAGAAGTGTAGCGCATATATATATATATATATATATATATACACACTAGAAGTGTAGCGCGCATATATATATATATATATATACTAGAAGTATATAGCGTATATATATATATATATATATATATATACTAGAAGTATATAGCGCATATATATATATATATACTAGAAGTATATAGCGCATATATATATATATATACTAGAAGTATATAGCGCATATATATATATATATACTAGAAGTATATAGCGCATATATATATATATATACTAGAAGTATATACATATATATATATATATACTAGAAGTATATAGCGCATATATATATATATATACTAGAAGTATATAGCGCATATATATATATACTAGAAGTATATAGCGTATATATATATATATATATATATACTAGAAGTATATAGCGCATATATATATATATATACTAGAAGTATATAGCGCATATATATATATATATACTAGAAGTATATAGCGCATATATATATATATATATATATATACTAGAAGTATATAGCGTATATATATATATATATACTAGAAGTATATAGCATATATATATATATATATATATACTAGAAGTATATAGCGTATATATATATATATATATATACTAGAAGTATATAGCGCATATATATATATATATATATATACTAGAAGTATATAGCGCATATATATATATATATACTAGAAGTATATATGCGATATATATATATATATATATACTAGAAGTATATAGCGTATATATATATATATATACTAGAAGTATATAGCGCATATATATATATATATATATATATACACTAGAAGTATAGCGCATATATATATATATATACTAGAAGTATATAGCGTATATATATATATATATATACTTAGAAGTATATATGATATATATATATATATACTAGAAGTATATAGCGTATATATATATATATATACTAGAAGTATATAGCGCATATATATATATATATACTAGAAGTATATAGCGTATATATATATATATAATAGAAGTATATAGCGTATATATATATATATATATATACTAGAAGTATATGTTAGCGCATATATATATATATATATACTTAGAAGACAGGCGTATATATATATATATATATACTAGAAGTATATAGCGTATATATATATATATATACTAGAAGTATATAGCGCATATATATATATATATACTAGAAGTATATAGCGTATATATATATATATATATATACTAGAAGTATATAGCGTATATATATATATACTAGAAGTATATAGCGTATATATATATATCAGAAGTATATAGCGTATATATATATATACTTGTATATATAGTTTATATATATATACTAGAAGTATATAGCGTATATATATATATAATTAGAAGCATATAGCGCATATATATATATATACTAGAAGCATATAGCGTATATATATATATATTTAGAAGACAGCGTATATATATATATATATTAGAAGTATATAGCGCATATATATATATACTAGAAGTATATAATATATATATATATATATTAGAAGCATATAGCGCATATATATATATATATATATACTAGAAGCATATAGCGATATATATATATATACTTGTAGCTATATATGATATATATATATATACTAGAAGTATATAGCGCATATATATATATATACTAGAAGTATATAGCGCATATATATATATATACTTAGAAGTATATAGCGCACACACACACACACACACACAGCGTATATATATATATATATATATATATAGCGCATATATATATATACTAGAAGTATATAGCGCATATATATATGTATATACTAGAAGTATATGTTTAATATATATATATATACTAGAAGCATATAGCGCATATATATATATATACTAGAAGCATATAGCGCATATATATATATATATTTGAAGTATATAATATATATATATATACTAGCTATATATATATATATATATATATACTAGAAGCATATAGCGTATATATATATATATATATATATACTAGAAGCATATAGCGTATATATATATATATATACTAGAAGTATATAGCGTATATATATATATATATACTAGAAGCATATAGCGCATA